>CAUYRH010000458.1:0-21060 GCA_963574655.1 Perodicticus potto
GGTTACTGAGTTACCCCCTGAGCCACCACACAGCAACCCCCTGAGCCAACTATCTGACTGTAACCCTGACCTGTAACTGGCCACACTCTGCTTTTATATGTGCTTGCTTTGCCACATCAGCACAAAAGGGTATAAAAGGCTGCCTGCATTTCTCTTCGGGGCTGTTTGCCCTTTGGGGCAGCGACCCACCCGTGCAGGTGTAAATAAATCACCACCTAATTTGTACCTAAAATGGAGTCCATATTTTTCCTATGGGCGGCCACATTTACAACACAGTGAATTCATGGAGCACAGATTGTAAGTCCCACAGAGCTTGTCAATCATGGGCAAGGTGCTTCCTTTTAAGGAACCAACTATCAAATTGTAGAGGAAATGCATATTAAAAAGAAAGAAAGAGAGAACACAAATGAGGCTTTATTCAAATGGCTGATAAGTAATAAAAACACCATAAAAAAGAGTTATGCTGAAAGAGATAATGTCAGACCAGAGAGGGGGTTAGGACTGCAACTGAACCTTAAAGCAAGGATTGGCTTAGATAAGCAAGGAGGAGAGAGAAGCAATTTTCTAAGTTTCTACTTGAGCATTCTGCCCACAGACAAGGGAATTTCTCCTTGTTGATTCAATCAAGATAGACTCCATATTTAGCAGGCTTTCAGTATAATAAAGCATACCCAGTGGAGGCTCTCAAAACTCTCACAGAATATCCAAAGCCACACTCATTGCTGGCTTAAGTTCCAGCCTTAATCAAATGTGTGGGTTTGTATTTGTCTGGAATTTTACCTCCCAGATGATGGCTTAAATGGAAAATGGAAAGACCTAAACTTAGCCAATCAAAAGCTAAAGTGTTAGGCTTTTGCAGATGAGTCAGTTATTAATTCATCACTTCTCAGATGCACCTCCAATATTTTCTGTCCTATTTGGTGGCAATCGAGTTGGAACACTGCAAAGGACATTACTTCTTTGTCAGCTAGGCAGCGGGACCTGGGTCCAGTCACAAGGGCCCAACTCTTAAGTTTCTTCTTGGTAACTTCTTCTTCAACTTTAAGGGTCATAGTTGATTTCTACAGCTGCTACCTCCATTGCCCTCTAGAATTCTATTTTATCTCTGTTAGTAATAAACCAGATTTCACCTAGTTTGATAATCTTTCTCATGAAATATTCCCTGATTACATTCGGTGTGGTTTTGCTGTCCTGACTGAGAAGTAGGACTTGCTTTTTCTAAGAGGAGAGAATAAACACAGAGTTAGTGCTAGTGAAGGAGAGAGGAGAGCTTTAGCCAGGTTTAGTACCACCTTCTAAACCCATGGGGCACTCTATTTACTGCTATGATAGATATTGTGCTAATGACACTTTCTATACCATCTATTCACTTGTTTGCCCCCAGCTCTATTCCCTGCCTTTCCCCTTCTCTGTTTATCACAAGGGCTTTTGCCAACCTCTTTTTGCCCAAGTCTAGTCAATGCTGGGAAATTACAGAGGAAAAAGTGGCATGAATCTGGGTGAACCCCCACTACCCAGGCAAGTATGTTGATCAACATGGCCTCTCCCCAGTTGTAGATCTCAGCATAGTTTTAATTTCTTCCAACCCTGGCCCTTGGTAAATAGCTCCTTTTCCTTTGGTCTCTCCTTTCCTAGGGATAGTGTCATTTTCCTACAGTTGCTAACATCTGGCCTTGTAGTTTTTTTCATCACCTTGTGCGTGAGTTGCCTAAAACAAATTGCCACCACTGAGCTACTAGGTGAAGGTTCTGTTTTTGTAAGTGTACTCTGGCTGATGTGCCTATAGAGATACTGCCCACATAATCTTTATCATTTTGTGCATCTGAATGTTCTCTAGTATGATCAAATGTATTCTATGTCTTATTTAATTTTCCTGAATAGTATCACAGCTGCTTCAGAAGGAATGTCACTCAATTCCTCTCGTGGGTTTCCTTTCTTCTTTCTGATACTTCATAGCAAGGATCGTGAAAATGAGCCAATAACATGCTCAAAAAGGGCGTGACCATGAAACTGTGCATCACCACAGAACACCTCTGCATGCTCAGAGAAAGGAGGAATGGGGGAAAGTCCCCATTACAGCTGTCTTTTCCCTAATGTGTCTAGGTAATTGAGGCAAATATGTTTCTTCCTCTTTAATGTGTCAATCACTGGTCTAAATCCTCAACTGAGGTATAAATAAAATGAAAAAAATGAGGAGGAACCAGCAACAGAGGGGGAATGAAGGAGAAAGGACAATAATAGCAACCTAAATTAATTTAGAGTCATTAATATATGTTTTCCCTTTAGTCACAATCCATGAGTTTGATGTAATTCTTATCCCATTTTATAAATAAGATACCTAAACCTCAGAGAAATTAAATAGCTTGTCCAAGGTTATGCTCTGGGCTAGTGTGGCAGATGTGGACTTTGGTTACAGCTCAGTCCAACCTTAAGGCCCAAGTGCTATGCTTTGATAGAGGTCCAGAGAGAGGAAAAAGCCTGTGGTTTAAGATTTTAAAAAGTCATAGTGAAGACCTCAGGGCCCATTGTAAGCCATTACAAGGGCCGAGAGAATGCAAAGATGAGCTCTAGAAAAGAGAGTCCTGAAGGAGATGGGAAGGGAGAGGGACAAATCCTGACTACTTCTGACCTTTGTCTGGCTGTAGGCAGCAGAGAGAAGAGCACACTGGTAGCAACTGCACCAACAACATTCTGGAGGAGAGAAGTGGCCACACATGAGAAATGAGCTAGAACTCCACAATGGCATCCACAAGGCCAAAATATGTTTTTAGCATATGCCATCCCCCTAATAGGCAGGTAATTGTTTGGTACCTTTGTGGAGAGAGCCTTCAGTTTGGGGTACCTTATTAAGTTGTTGATAGACCCTGGAGAGTTCAGAGAGGAGTAGGGAGATGATTACAGGGGTTGGAGGGGTTGATTTATGAGACAAGATGGAAAAACTGGTGCTGTTACCACTTGGATAAATGATAGCTAAGGGAGGCATAATGGTATCTATAAATATTTGTAGGGTGGAAGCAGTGAGAAGAGAAGGGATTCATGTGCTACTGATTGAATACAGTATCCTCCGTTTCCCTTTGCTGAACTGCCAGGAAAAACTTTCTGACAGCAGTGTCATCAAAACCACAGAAAAATCAGCCATGGGGGAAAAGGTGAAAATGACAGGCCAGGATCAGTTAAGATTAAGCTCCAAAAAAATATTGCAAAGTATGTTGAAGGGCATTCTCTGCCCCAACTTAGGGACAGATGGGAGAGGCCCTCGTGGAGACTGCAGCCACTGCAGAGCCAAGGCTTTTCTCCCCCAGTCTTCTCTCTCATCAGTTTCCTGGGCACCAGACAAGTGTATTTGCAGTGCCTTGGTTCAAGTGTTCCTCTTTCCTTGGAAACCGCCTACTAATCTGGATCTTTGCATTCTATGTCTGCAGTTAATGAGAGCCTACCCTAAGGGAAGGGTGTACAGGCAAATTCAAAAAGATAATCATGGCCTTGAACAGATGGGTAACTGGAAAGTCAGGCAAGAAAACGTGTAAGTCAACACAGGGTGATGAGTGTGCTAATACATCCAAGGCCAGAGTACTCTTCAAATAAGGAGGAGAAGTCCCAAATCCAGATTGGAGGTATGGAGTGATACTCACTGAAATGTAACAATGGTAAAGTTCACCTGAGCCACAGAAACAGCAATGGTTAAGAAAGCAACCACCTCTATCATGGTGTGTTCTGGGAAATCAAAGGACCACCTTTCCCCTTGTGAGTTGGAAAATATTTTTGTGGTTCATTCTTAAAACGACTCCCCATACAATTTGCAGATGACTCACTTGTTTAGCTATGACAAAGCCAAACATGGATCTTACTTCTTTTGCTTGAATCTGCTGAAAAGCCACAAATGGACCCTCCAACCCTTCGTTCTTTGTCTCATGAATTAGTAACTGAGAGGAAAAGTTGTCCCTCAGAAATTAGACATGTTTCTTGTTTAACTCATTTATGGAGGCTTGAGATGGCAAATTATTCCACCTACCACTTGCCCACTCCTTTCTATAAAAGTCCCAGGCAAACCTACCCTGCCAATACACTCAGATCTTTGGGTGTGGAGGGTTGCCCCTATTGTAACAGCCCAAATAAAATCAGTTCCCTTAATTAGTCTGGCATTTGTCTTTGACAAAGAAATCTTGAAAAATGAATAGCAGTTAAAGAAAGAAGAAGAAGAGACATATGGGAAGGGATTTAATGGAAAGAAAGCACTTAATACCCAGGCTAAGGGCCAAGAAACAGAAGAAAGTTAGGGGACTACTGTGCCTCAAGGGCCATGAACAGGGAGAAGGAAAAGATAAGGAATTGAACTGCATAGGCAGCATTTAAGTTCAAAAGACCCCATATAAGACTATTATGGTGGGGAGAGATACTAGGTACAGGAATTTTCTGACTTAGATTCTTTTCTATAAAAATGAGGAAAGTTATGATAATAACAACTGCTTCATAAAGGAGATCACATGGGCTACAGTCTTGACATGTGGACAATGCCCAGTAACCAAGAGACCATCTTGGGACAGTGCTTGGAAGATTCTAGTTAGACTAGAAATACTTCTTAAACGGCTGGTGGACTGATGCTCCCACATTGCCTTCTACACTGAAGTGAGCTACCATAATCAATTCTATTACCAACTGGAGTAGAAGCCAGCACAGACCGATCTTGATATCTCAGAAACTGTCCTGCTGAAATTATGCACTAGCTTGGGACGTACCACCCTGGTTCAGGCGTCTGCAATTATAAAGCAGAGTGTGTTTCACCAGAACAGGAACACACACTGCATGTTCAGAGCACGCTGGCCAGATTGTGTACCGTAGAACTGGAGCAAGACTATTCTAATGTGCAGACCCATATGGCACTGGGTGAGGTGTGGATGTCAGGAGCCTGACCCTGCGGCAGACCCCACACTAGCCCATCACATGGTAATGTAGCTGCTGCGGTTAGTATGGACACCTGGTTACGAGGGATGAAAAGCCATTTCCCAAGACAACTGTATTCAATGCAACATATTTTTCATATGTTTAATGGAGGAGAAATTTTTATTTTAACCAACATTTATGAGCCTTGTAGTGTTCTGTGGAGGGAGCAGAAACCTGGTGGGGAGAGATACCAGGTACAGGAATCATGTTATTTTTATCTTAATATTAGGGTGCTCTGTGTTTTTCTCTCCCAAGCCTTCTTTCTCCTTTTCCCAGACTAGAAAAACAAGAGATTATATAGATAGAGGCTCCTGCTATACAAAGCCCCAGCTTGGTTAACCCTTTCTCCTTTGCAATCCAGCACCAGAAATCCCATTATTTAATGCTAACGTATTGTTTTTCTACTGCCTGGCTCTGGGAGATCCAGATCCTGGTGTCACAGACTCAAGCATCAACCAAAGCTATAAAGAGGAGACAATTCTTCATTATCATCCATGGAAGCTACTCAGTGGTGAGGAGCAAACTGTGGTTTGGGTTTGCTAGTGTTTCTGTGTATGTTCCAAAAGCACATCCTGAGATGATGGCTTTAGTGACAATCATCTTAATCTATTCTGACCATCCTCTGCCCTATTTTGCTTTTAAAAAAAATGGGAGTTTCCAGGACATCAACAGAGATGACAACCTTGAAAAGGAACAATGGATCTTTGAGATAAGGGTGTCAACCCCTCTTCATTCTATTTCCCCTTAAAATCTCACCACAACTCAGGTAAATTTCTATTCCTTGTCTTCTCTTTTCCTGACATTTTTATCTCAATGAGTATTTTTCTTCAGCCATAAATTGAACCCTGGCTGTGAATCAGGAGTCTAATCTTCCCAGTAATCTCACCAAGTCATGTAGACATGACCAAGGCAATCAAGAAGGCTGCAGTTTCTTCTGCCATTTCTTCTCCTGCCAAATTGGTCCTGAGGCCTCTCCAGCTTTTCCATAGACTAAGTAAAATGACATATGTTTCCTGTGTTCCCTCTGTCCCTGTGTTATCAGAAATAAGTAGGGCAGTGAGTAAGAACTTTTATTTTATTACTTCATCCCTGCTAAAACAATGCAAAGTAACGTCCAAGTTTCTGGTGGTGGAATCATCTTTGTAAATTGCACAATCCAACATGCACCTGAAAGTTTGATTTCTAAATAGTGTTTAGTATTTGCACAGCATCATTTTCTGAGCTTCTATTCAGCTGGCCAAACACACCAAGCTGACCAGTCTCTTGGATATTGAGGATAAATGTATATTATGGATCAAAAGAAATACGGACTAGTACTCAGAAAGCCAAGGGCAATCCTGAAAACATAGTCTCATGTTTGTAGCAAAATCCAGGTATACATTCCCTATGGCAAGGGTGGACAAGGAAGCTTGTAAGAGTAGGTTGGCATAGATGATGAAGTCCAGTGGATGCCCCATTCTCTCATCCCTTCTTCTCATCATATTCCGCTCTTTGTACCTGGTTTTAATCAGGATTTGGAGACATGAAATATACTCCCTTACTCAGAAAACTGCAGGAAAGCAGCCTCAGTTCTCTTCAGCCTGGCTCTGATGCTGAAAATTATACCTCTTGGACCTTGTGAGCATATCACAGATGCTAAGCCGGTGAGCTTTAAAAAATGGGTTTCCATCTGAATAATCTGTCAGGCTACAGAAGACAAAAAGCTATTTCTGATTCCAGTTGGAATGCGTGATTAATTTGATAACAAATTAAAACAAGCTTGGAAATTGGAAATTACCAGAATTAAGCTATCTCCAAAGAATGACTGAGCTCCCCCCTTCAGTACATTTTCGTCTATATTAGCCATAAACATGAGTCCTTCATTAATTAGAAATTAGTTCATTGCTACTGGCCACAAGGGGAATCTATTGGTCGTGTGGCACTAACTTCCAACCTGATCAAGAAGACAAGTTGTTCTTAATGTGAGTGCTTCCTTGGGAACTTAAAAATTCTTTATGTCCCCTTTGGCTTCTTGTATATGAAGCCAATTGTAATGTTCAACTTTTAAATGTTCAAATATTTTCTCTATATAGGATGTTTATGACCCCAAATAATTTCTGGATGATTACTGTTTTTAATAACCATCTAATTACCATATTAATCAGAAATATCCTTCTGGATTATAGAAGGCACAGGGGACAGAGGTAAGAAACAAACATATTCCTATTGCAAACCATTTGCAAGGAACTTGTGAGCTTCCTTTTCAGAAGATACAGAAGTGTTGCTAAATTGTAGGTTCAGTCATGGTGAATGAGCCTCTCTCCTTGATAAGTAATTACTTAAAGCATTCAAAGTGAAATGGGTAACACATGACCTCCCAAATTCCTGTATATTCTGAATACTTCATTAAATAAACCTTTTATATTTTAACTTCATGCAGTGGGAAAGGCTGTCATTTGGTAAAAATTTTATTCAGATATTTTCTGTTATTGCTTTTTTCCCTGATCCTTGATCTATACACAATGACCTTACATAGCAATGATTCACAGGGGTTAATATTCCATAGAGGCCATGATTTTTCTTTATATTTGTCCTAGCTTTACCAAGCTTCCATTTCATCAGGTGACCCTTTCCACCAATTTAGATAGAAACTTTTATCTAAATCACAGTGGTCATCATCCTTGCTGCCTTTCCATCCTCTCCTCTCTGTGGCAGTTTTTCATGGAAGAGATAGAATTACTAATGATATCTGTTCTACCTCTCCTTCACTCATTTTTCTGACAAGAATATGTCTGTGTGTGTGTGTGTGTGTGTGTGTGTGTGTGTGTGTGTGTGTGTGTGTGTGTTTATTTGTATGTCTAAAGAAATAACGAAAAATAGCCAAGGAGAATTTTCCAAAATGTTGGGAGTTCCATTAGTAGAATTGCACTGATATTTTTTGTGTTTGGTGAAATGGTAATTTTCCTGCTTCTCTTTCATACTGAGCTTGATGGACAGCCCCTTCTTTGCTGTAAAAATAATCTTTATGACTCTTGTAAGCAGGTCTGATGATACTCAGCTGAGTAATGTAGCAGAACTGAAATTTCCATATACTTGATGTTTTGCACAGGAGTTTTGATGAAGTCACTGTCACCTGCTATTAACTTAATATCAAGTCTTAATAGGGTCCCTTTCTCACCATCTCCACTCTGTTGGGGTCCAAATTAATTACCAAGTAAAAATTCTGCCACATAAAATCTCAGTTCCTGTGGAGGAATAAAAAAAGTTTTCAACTTCATTTGAGGGCTCGGAAAGCAGCCAGTGCAAGATTTGCCTTCAAGACACATCTAAGAAGTCTGCGTATCAATGAGAAAACCAGAGATGCCTGCAAATTGAGCTTCCTTTCTCAGGCTCAAGCTCTGTCTCACATTTTACAGCATCCTCATGCTTATTCTCAAAAATAACAAGATTCCTAGTTTAGTGCTCCTCAGTACTAAGCTATGACTGGGAATAACAAAATGTTCCCTAAAAATAATCTATTCTTCAAGTATTCTATGTGTCAAAAAATATCAAGTGAGGTATGGCATAAGATGTGCTAAATCTCTTCAAACCAGTATATTCTATAAAAATCTATAAATTAATAGAACACATAAGAATTATTTAAATCTACTCAATAGGCCTCTGATAATCACCTAAAATTTCACCATCAGAAATAAATTTGTTATTA
Source organism: Perodicticus potto (assembly GCA_963574655.1). Lineage (NCBI taxonomy): Eukaryota > Metazoa > Chordata > Mammalia > Primates > Lorisidae > Perodicticus > Perodicticus potto. The sequence goes on from CAUYRH010000458.1 coordinate 8,627, forward strand.
AATGATAACATCCTTAATGGATCAGGGGGAGAAAAAGAAAGTATCAAAGGATTAAAATGAATTTAATCATTATTAGGCACATAAAACATCATATAAATTTGTCCAGAATAACACTAGGAAGGAAAATAGGGTGTGTGGAGTGTTCAGGAGAACATGGTTTACAGAATAATAGTTGAAAAGATAGGAAGGTCTTTCCCAAGGTTTGGTAGTGCACTGAAGACAACTGTGTCTAAGACATAATTGTGTCACTGCAGATCTTTTCCAAAGACAACAGAAGGAAACAGAAGTAGGGGTAATATCAGAGTCTATATATTTGAAAAATATGCAAAGAAAAATAATTAAAATCACAGAAGTACTTAAGAAATCTGTTAACATATAGATTCAGATGCTAAGGAGCAAATAGATTACTCATTTTACCCTTTTTCCTAAAATCCAAAGCTCTGCTTTGGAGGCCTCCCTTAGATTCCGTGGGACTCCTTTTGCTGTTTCTAGCTTCCGTGCTATTGATTTCAACTGACCATACCTATAGCTCCTTCATTAGCTAGATAGATCTATCCGTGACTCCTAGTACCAATTTTCCAACTCAGGCAAAATTCAAGAAATGCCCAAAAGTTTGTGTTTCTTGGGATTTTAGTCAATACCCAACCACTAGGGAATGAAGCCTGAGACCTTCACTTTATGTCTGATGAACTGGGGTGGGGGGGTATGGTTTGAAATCCACAATTCTCCTGAATCAGGTGAGGTCATCCTCCACAGGTCCTTGCCTCCACATCTCAGCATTGCCTAGCTTCCTCCCTTTTCCTGACCTGATTCCCCATTTTCATAACAGATTCTCTTTGACAAAATCACTTGCACACCTTCTCAGGGCCTTCTGGTGAAGAACTCAACTGTGACACAACTGTAACATCTGGCTTTGTAGAAAAGTAGAAAAGAATTAAAACTAGAAATGTCTGCAGGATTAAAAGTAGAAAAGAATCCTGTTGCTGGGTGGATCCAGATGAAGATTTGAATGAAACTCAAATCTATTGTGCCCAACACCAAATGCATCATGATGTCACACTTACCACTTCCTGTCACCCAAACACAAAGTTTTGGGGGCAGTTTTAAACATTTTGTTTTTACTTAATAACTTAACTAACATTTTCCTTGCATTTTTAGTTTATGAAATATTTTTATTTACTTAATATCACTTGATTCTCACAATAAACTTTAGAAACTTAAAGGTGGAATTTCTTGAAAGTCTCAGAGTGAGGCTTCAAATGGTAAAGGAAATTAAACAGTGAGAAAATTGAGTAATTGCAATGAGGCCTGTGCCTTTGACTTTGATTGACTACTTTTCTACAAAGTCAGATGTTATTCCTTCGGGATATCTTTCAGATGCCTCCCTTTTTTTTCTTTTTTTCTTTTTTTGTTTCTTCCGCACAACACTGACTTAGACCTTTGTTGTCCTTTCTCAGTTATAGCGATTGCCTCTTCAATGATTATGCTGCCTCTGTTTTTCCTTGTTTCATGCTTGTATTCCCCAGCAAACGATAAACAAAATAAAAAAAAAAATTTATTTTTACTCCCCCATGTTCTGGATCCTGCAGACATTTCTAGTTTTAATTCTTTTCACTTTTGCTAACTAATCCTAGATTTTATAGGTTACTGAATCATAGCAGTACATAAATGAATAGTACAGAAATAAATACATTGAAGTTGGGTGCCGCAGTAACAATAATCTTATGTGTGAGACACTGACATAGCAAGTGGGCAATGAGAGGCAATAAAACTCATGAGGTTGGAGAAAAAGGTTAAAAAGATGGTTGTACCTATGAATCACTGGAAAAACTCTTGGTTGAACTGTTAATGTGGAAGTCAGGTCACATACCTAATTAGCTTATTGTACTGGACGGAGAGGAGGGTAGACTTGGTGTTGGCAAAATGATGCACAAGGGAATGTTCACCAGAGCAGTGAAGCCACCTTAGGTCTACACTTGAAATGTACCCTATGCAGTCCTTTAGCTCTTATTTTCTCCACAAAGAGCTTGAAGGGCTTGTGTGAAAAAAGGCAGAATCTTGGGATGAAAATATCTTGGACACACAACTCAGTACTGGAGGACAGCTTCTGAGAGAAGTGCCAGGATCTAAGTTGGTCTCCAAAATGAAAAATAAGTAACCTGTTACTGTGTTAAGTACTGAGACCTTAGAGTTTATTTTTTATATCAAAGAATGCTCTGGGTCACTGTGTTGGAGAGCCTACAATTCCTACACCTTCCATTCTAGCACCTATCACAGTAGTGTACACAGAGCTAAATGTTCAGTGTTCATTAAATCAAACAGAAACAAAAACTCATATCACGAATTCATTTTAATGAAGAAAGCGTATACAGTCATTCACAGATACTAGTGCACAGTAAATATATAAATAATAGAAGAAGAAACATCAAGGAAGAAAATGGTGATTATGTTTAATATCTCAAAATAATTATTCTTAACAGCTATGAGTTGAATTATTCAATTATAACAAAGTGAATAGAAAACAATTTAATTAGTTGATACATTTTCAGAAAATACTCATCACCATGCCCCCAAATTGTTTTTTATTTACATAAACCATTAAGCAAATGGATGAAAAATATAGCTACAGTCTTTATGACAAATTTATTGTTTTCTTAGTTAACACAATTAAAAAATCCTGGTGATTATTATTTCCTCAGGGGATAGAAAATATTAGACTACAATTTTAGCAAACAGCTCAGAGCAAGGGAAGTCAGGCTTATGAGTGTGTTTGACATTTACAGCCCATGAATCTGTGTTCATAAATGGTTTCTTCACTTCCCCAATGGCTCTGGTCTACAATGTCTGGTTCTGATGATTTCATCTGCTACATCAATTAAGGTGAGTTTCTTCAGCATAACAAAACTTGGCAGAGTGACATTTATATAAGCTAGCAGACACTTTTAAATGGCTTCCCCATCTTAATGGCCTCTGCATTAGCCAGCTTTTTCTCAGCAATATGGGCCAGCCTCCTTCCCCAAGTCCCAGTGCTGAGAATTCAAGTGTCAGTAGTGGTAAATCCCACCTAACTCAATTTCTCAGTCATTACCATTTAACCTCCTTCCACTCCATGCTCCCAGGTGACCTCTTCTCACTCTGCCCATACCCTGATGTCCAGGTCACTTGCACCCATGTAATGAGATCATGGCTTTGTGTTTAGAGGATCTCTTCCAGCTTCTCTTCATGCTCTTCTGCCCAGCCTCTGGCAATCCACCCTTCACTCATCCTAGCCTCCAGTCAGTGCTACAGCCATCACTCTGTGGGGACCTGCCCAGCACCAAGCCTGCCTCCAGAGTTCAAGGATTCAGCTCTGTTCAGACCTCTATGACATTAAAACTCTCCACAGGCACACATCTGTTGGGTTTTTGATGTCATTAAGGCAAATACACTGGAATCTCCATAGTTGTCCACCTCCCTACATTGACCACTTCTTAAGTTGACCTAATTTTTATACAGCACATGTATAAATCAGCACTATAGACCTAGTTCCTCATGTTGACCACTTCCGCATACAGAGTAGTTTGTTATAGTCTCTTAAATGGTCACCTTATAGAGGTCTCACTGTACTTAAAATGTAGAACAGCAAAGAATATCAAGAGGATGGAAACAGAGGGGTCCAGGCTATCTTTTGTAGTACCCCAAAGCAGGGAGTGCATGGCCTCTGCCACTCTCCCAAGATATTCTCCTAGGCTCAAATGCAGCAAACCCCAATCTTCAGAGTCTTTTCTACATTTTCCCCACTCAGTCTCTAACCTCAAGCCTTGTCCCTCAGAGATTTGGTGGTTCTTATTATATAAATGGCATGAGAAAGTGACAAGTGCAGAAAGATCCCCCAAACTGACCACTGATAATGCTAAAATACTCACAAATTACCTGAGCAAAAACAAAAAAAGAAGAAGAAGAAGAAGAAGAGTGATGCTATACCAATTGCAATGCACATCTTTGTTTATTTGATGAATTAAAGGAAACAAAGAGGTAACTTTTCTATAATTTCTGGAAAATTATCTCTATAAACATCTTCAGTCTACACAATTAACATGGCAGTGGTCATAATACATTCCTAAAGCTTCAAGGCCATCTCACATTGTTCGATTTTGGTTCCTGTCTGTAAAACATTTTTAAGTATGTATATTCCCTTCTATATTTATACATACAGTACAATTTCTGAAGCTGAAAACCTCCCTACTTTGACCACCTCCTTAAATTGACTTAATTTCATAGACCAACATGCACCACATATATTTATCAGTACAGTAGGCTTACCTTATATTTACTATCTCCATATGTTGACCAGTTTGTTACAGTCCCTTGGGTGGTCAACTTATAACTGTACTACTGTAATATCTAGGAATTATTATAAAAATATATTATATACATTATGAAACATAAAACAAATAAAAATTGTGAAGAATGAGAGAAAAAAGAAGAGAAATCTGAAGCTCTGATTTTTTTTTCTTCACTGCCAGTTGAGAGTCATATGTACTCTATGGGGCAGGAATCCTACTTTGGTGATGACTATTCTAAGAAAAGTGTGGTGCACTCAATAAAAGGTTGAGTGACGTGACTCAGTGAGAAAGAAACACAGATGGACAGGACTTGAAAATCGTATTTATGAATTCCTGTTCCTACCACTTGGACTAAAAATTTTCCCTGCAGCTGGAATATGCATAATGTTATGGATACCATGGGTAGATCTCTTATCATAAGACACCTATGGAATTTTCAGCATTTTCCAGTTGTTCTTGTACCCAAATGCTCTTGTCTGAATTCTTCCAATTTTATTTGCTTCCTGGGGGAATTATTCTTTCCTTTCCTTTCCAGACTTCTTTCTTGTGACTCCATCTGCAGGAATCCTTCAGCAGAAAGATGGGGAGATGGTGGTGGAGAAAAAGAATCCAAGAGCCTTGGCATTTTTGTTTCCATATAATAGGCACCTACTGCAATCAGCTAAAGGGCATCGTGAACTGTCCTTGACTCTCCAGAGCACAAATACCATTTATCTCTGGGCAGCGGGCAGCGCCAAAGCAGGTTTTTGTCAACCTGTCAATTTTTTTTTCCCTTAAACAGAAAGCAGAGTTCAGTAAATAAAGATAAATGATTGTGCTCCTTCTCTGCAGACCCTGGAGCTAAACTGAACAGGCCTCTTATGGTTTGGCCCTGCTTCATTGACTGTTCAGACAGCCCAATAATAGGACAGATGTACCCAGCCGTTCCCTCTTCCCCGCTGTCCATTAGATTATGTTCATTTTGTCTGAGATTCCATTAGCAGTCTCAAGGTCAAGAAAGGCACAGGGAAGAAAAGAAGATGACTAATTTTTTCCCTGCAGCCCTTCATTGCCCAAGGAGCCTCCAGACATGTGGGCTCCAACTTTTTGAAGGGTGCAGAGAGGGAGGCACTGTGCAATTTACTTGTAATAAATGGAGGTGTGCAATTAACCCAGACACACTTCCTACAACCAGCACGGCTTGACATTGGAAATTTTATTTGAATTGTGGGAGAATATTATTTTGGATATTTTCCTAAATGACAAATGAACGATTTACTTGCACAGCATGTTAAGAAAGAGCTTGTGGCACAGATGAAGCTTACCTTCCTTTCTTTCTCTCTCTTTCCTTCTGTCTTTCTTTCTTCTAAGAAAAAAAAATAGGCAATAGTGTTTTGATCCTAAACAATGTTTCCCTTGGGATTTCTTGAGGATATCATGCAAATAGGGAATTTGTCCCTGGTTAGCAGCTGTGATATGCATGTAATGGTCCTTGAATTCATATAGTGTGTTACTCCTAAGCTCAAAGCACTTAACGCACAGGGCCACATCATTAAAACTTAGAATCACAGAATGTGAAGACTGGGGGAAACTGTGAGGAATTCCAGCTTGAGCTCCCCTGTAGATAGAAAAATACACAGTGCTGATATATGGAGTCCTTCAATTGCTTCATTCACCTGAGTCAGATTAGCCTTCTAAACAACAGTCAGGACTATGCTTTTTTTCATCACTAAAAGCCCCACAATATGAGCCTGGGTACGAGAGAGATGCACCATCCACTATAGAGTCAGAAAGTTAGAAACTTAAGGACCACATTATCTCTCCAGAAATCTATGAATTCTGCCCAAATATTCAGAAAAGGGGGGCACAAAGAGGAAACTATGTGAGAAGGCTCCAGGTCCCAGTGCTATTATAAGATCCACTCTCATTTAATTTTTAAGTATTATGAGAGATATGAGATGGGATTATTGTTTGAAGAAGTGTTTTGCTGCTTAGAAATAAAAATAAGTTAAAGAAATCCTCATATAATATCCTTGGAAGATTAACATCTAACATAACCTTAAGCAAGTCTGAGAAAAACAACAGAATTTAACTCCAATCCCACAGCACCTTGTTGAGTTGGGGCCATGTACGACAACAGTGTGACAAGTCTCTAGAGTGAACACATGCATGTTGGCAATACTTTTGTTCTTTTCTAATTGCATTAAACAAGTATTTACAGAGCTTCATCTTGTGGTTATCAGTGTACTATATCAAGGTCCAGAAAATATAACTGTTTAGGAGCCTTTCAACCTATCAGAGCAGAGAAAATTCATACATTAACTAAATATGTATGTTTTTTAATATTAACACTGATATACTCAGCTCAGAACATGGGAGAATTTTTAAAAGATAAATTATATGAAAGGAAGTACAATTTGAGTTGCTCTTTATTAGAATTAGAAGAGATATTAAAGAACATTTCTTTTATAGATTGATAAACTATGACCCAGAGAAATGATTTTTGTCCACAAGTACAAATTAGGGGAAATGTAACTGAGACCGTTACACATGCCTCTTCATCTCCACTTCAGTACCTTTGGTACAATAGTCTTCTTCAGCCTAGGAAAAATAAGACCCTTAGAAGAAACAAAGGTCAGAACTAGGAAATGAGAGAGAGGCCCCTCTTCAGAGGAGAAAGCACCAAAGCACAGTGGTCAGTAGGCCATGGTCCAGACAGCCAGAAAAGGAATCTGAGAAGACACCTCAATTTAGTAAGTGATCATGGAGTAAGGTCCTAGTGTGGCACTGAGCTAGATGCTATAATTTAGTAGTGATCATGGAGTAAGGTCCTCGTGTGGCATTGGCCAAAAAAAAAAAAAAAGGAAACATAGTTTTTGCCCTCAAGGAACTCTTTCTAGAGGAGAGGGATCGGAAATACCTTAATGAGAAGAGCTCTAGAACAGAGGGGTGGGGGGAGGGGCAAGATGGTCAACTGGAGCCAATCTCTGACAGAAACTCCTATCCAGAGGGAAGGATAATGTCCAGAAAGTACTCAATTAAGCTGAACACGGTGAGCCGAGCTGAGAGAAGAGTGATAACTGCAGAAGAGTGATAATAGCTGAGCTCAGAGAGCTAAGCTGTGAGAGAAGGGAAGCTAAGGCAGGCTGTGACTCCAAGAAAGCAAACTTCAGGTACAAAATTCATCCCAAAGGAAAAGTGTCCATCCCCTCCCCCAAGAAAGTTGTGTGGTTTTTTTGTTTGTTTTTTTTATCTCTTCATTTGCTCCTATAGGTTTTCTGCAGGCGAGCAGTGAAATGAGGACCTCTTGTCTCACCCCATGGGTGAGAGTTGTAGGAAGTGGGGTCTACTTCCCCAGAGGGACCCTGTTGTGACCCTAATCACTGTCTTACCAGGGAGAAAAATTGAACTAATGTTTTCCCTGCCATTCTGAACTTTCAGTCCACCCTTCCCCCCTTTGCCTGACAAACTAGAAGCCTAATCCCTGCAGAAACTGTGGGAGGAGGCTCATGAGAAGCGCCCCTTACCCTACCTGACCAAATGCTCTGCCTCCACCTGGCCAGAGCCTCACCTCTTGCCCTGCAAGAGCCCCTCCCCCCATGCTCAGCCCTATAGAAGTACCCGCCCCACACCACACCTGGCCAGAGTTGTGAGCCAAGCACTCTCCTTGCAGAAGTCACCAGGTGCCAGGCACTGCCAGAATTGTGTGCAACATCCCCAACCCTGCTGCTGAATCCATGTGCTCGGCAGTCCCAGAGGTGCTACTATAGTCAGAACAACTCCCTGGCTGTGGCAGTACAAAGATCTAGCAGCAACAGAACAATCCTGCCAGGGTCTAATCTTGGAGAGACACCTCCCCAACTCTGATGACTGCCAGAAGGAAACCAGAACTCGCTCTATAGGGACAACAGTGCTGCAGAGTGGCAGGGGCAATAGCGCGGTGGCTGAGGGAGAAAAGCATTTGTTGACTTGTTACCCTCAGGATTAGACTGAGTCCAAGTGGAACACTTGCCAGTGGCTATTGAGTACCCAAGACAGGCAGGCCTCAGCTCCCCCAGCCAGCTGGTGGCAGAGAGTAGTGGCCAGGCCACAGGAGCATTGACCTTCCTTTGACTCTGACAGGCGCAAAGCCCCGCATATCTGCTTATTGGGGGGAGAAGAACCTCAGCCCTGTGGGGTCGCCAGTGACTGGGCATGAAAGAGGAGCCAAGTGGAGAAAAAGCCACAGCCTCCTGGTCCAATTCTGATACCAGACAGGTCTTTCTGACTCTACAGAGCACCAGAGTAAGCCAAATTTGAGCAGCCAGTAGACCTCCACCATCTAGTTGCTGGAGACCTTTTGAGCTCTCCCACTTCAGCGTTAGTACTGACTGGGTCAAATGGTTTGGAATCCCTAACATAGAGCAATCACCCAAGGACCCTCTTGGGTGGTACTCTGGTTGTGTGGTAACGGGAAGAGTTGATTTTCTTCTTCCAGTTGTTGTCCATGAGGGGTGGGATGTCTTAGTTGCTTCTGTTTCTCCACAGCTAATACTTCATCAGAGTCATTGATCCACTAGGATCAGACAAGAACCAGCTGAATACAAGACAGAGCCACCTAACCCCACCACACCAAGCAAGTTTCCTCAACCTCAGACTGTAATACTGTATGGGTCCTTTGCAAAGCTGTAGGGGGAAAAGCTGCAGTCATCAGTCCCACATCCTTGACAAACAGCTGGTTAACCACAATTCCAGGAACTCCCAATCCAATTTCACCTTACCTGTGCATTTAGGCAATGGTGAAAAACAATGAGGTGGAATCAGTGGAAAAACTCTGAGTAGATCAACTCCCCTAAGGAATGATATTGCAGACACAGCACAAGATCCCATTCATAAACAAATGGCTTAGATGTCAGAAATTGAGTTCAGAATTTGGATAGGAAACAAGAACAGAATGGAGGTAATAAGAAATGATAAAAGCCAAATAACAACACACTCCTTAGAAATTCAACAAATCCTTAATGAATATTACATAAAATTCTATTATCAAAAGTATGAAAATATAAAGAAAATAGATCAATACTTGGAACCATGCCACCCTCCTAGACTTAGCCAGAAAGAAGTGAAAATGTTGAACAAGCCTATAACAAGCTCTGAATAGCATCAACTATAAGAAATCTCCCCAAAAAGAAAAGTCCAGGACCAGAAGGCTTCACATCAGAATTCTACCAAACCTTTAAAGAGGAACTAGTACCTATATTACTTAACCTTTTTGAAAACATAGAAAAAGAAGGAATACTTCCCAACACGTTCTATGACACAAATATCACCCTGACCCCCAAACCAGGAAAAGACCCAACAAGAAAAGAAAATGATAGACCAATATCTCTAATGAATATTGATGCAAAAATATTCAATAAGATCCTAGCAAAAAGAATCCAACAACACATCAAACAAATTATACACCACAACCAGGTGGGTTTCATCCCAGGGTCCCAAGGATGGTTCAATATATGTAAATACATAAATATAATACATCACATAAACAAATTAAAAAACAAAGACCATATGATTCTCTCATTTGATGCGGAAAAAGCTTTTGATAATATCCAGTATCCTGCTCTTTTCTCTTCCTTCTCCGTGTGTCTCTCTTTTCTCTTCCTTCCCCTGCATGTCTCGTGTCTCTCTCTCTCTCTCCCTCCCTCCCTTCTCTCCCTTCTCTCTTTCTCCTCTCTTCCCCCATTTCTCTCTCTCTCTCTCCTTCCCCTTAATGCTGCTCTGCAGCTTCCCCACTAATAAAGACCTTTCCTACAAAAAAAAAAAAATCCAGTATCCTTTCTTGATCAGAATGCTTAAGAACATAGGTACAGAAGGAACATTTCTTAAACTGATAGAGGACATCTACAGCACACCCATAGCCAATATCATATTGAATGGAGTAAAATTGAAATCATTTCCATTCAGATCAGGAACCAGGCAAGGATGCCTACTGTCTCCACTGCTTTTTAACATTGTAATGGAAGTCTTAGCCACCACAATCAGGCAAGAGAAGGCAATCAAGGGATCCAAATAGGACCAGAGGAGATCAAACTGTCATTTGCAGATGATGTGATTATATATCTGGAAAACCCCAGGGAATCAACTACAAAACTCCTAGAAGTACATCTCAGGATATAAAATTAACACTTACAAATCTGTAGCCTTTATATATACCAATAGTCAAGAGAAAAAAACAATCAAGGACTCTATTCCCTTTACAAGAGTGCCAAAAACGATGAAATATCTGGGAGTGTATTTAAGGATGTGAAATATCTCTATAAAAGAATTATGAAACTATCTATGAAAGATCTCTATAGACATAACTATGAAACTATAATAGCTGAAGATGTTAACAAATGGAAAAATATACCCCATGCTCATGGCTGGGAAGAATCAACATTGTTAAAATGTCTATACTACCTAAAGCAATCTACAGATTTAATGTGATCCCTATTAAAGCACCTCTGTCAAACTTTAAAGTATGGAAAAATTAGTACTTCATTTTATATGGAAACAGAAAAAACCTTGAATAGCCAAGACATTACTCAGAAATAAAAACAAATTGGGGGAATCACACTTCCAGACTTCAGACTATACTATAAATCAATAGTGATCAAAACAGCATGGTACAGGCACAAAAATAGAGAGGTAGATATATGGAACAGAATTGAAGACCAAGGGGTGAACACAACATTTATCATCATTTGATTTTTGATAGGCCTATCAAAAATATAAATTGGGGGACAGATTCCCTATTCAACAAATGGTACTGGGTGAATTGGCTTGTGACCTTTAGAAGACTGAAACTGGAAACCACACCTTTCTCCTCTAACAAAAATTGACTCTCAGTGGTTAAAGGACTTAAACTTAAGACATGAAACTATAAAAATTCTTAGAGTTCAGGGGAAACTCTTGAAAAAATTGGCCTGGGAGAATACCCCAGGCAATTGAAGCAACATCAAAATATATTACTGGGATATGATCAAATTAAAAAGCTTCTGCACTTCCAAGAACACACTAAGTAAAGCAGATAGACAGCCCTCAGAATGGGAGAGGATTTTTGCAAGTTACATTTCCAACAAAGGTCTAATAACCAGAATCCACAGAGAACTCAAACTTATTACTAAGAAAGAAACAAGTGATCCCATTTCATTGTGGGCAAGAGACATGAACATCATCTTTAATCATGAGAGAAATGCAAACCAAAACCACTCTGAGATACCATATAACTCCAGTAAGAGTAGCCCTCATCATAAAATCCCAAAACTACAGATGTTGGCGTGGATGTGGAGAAAAGGGAACACTTCTGCTCTGCTGATGGGAATACAAGCTAGTATGTTCCTTTTGGAAGGAAGTTTGGAGAACACTCAGGGATCTAAATGTAGACCTGCTGTTTGATCCTGCAATTCCTCCCCTAGGTGTATTTCTAAAGGACCAAAAATCATTCGGCAATAAAGATATTTGCAACAGATTTTTCATTGCAGCTCAATTCATAATTGCCAAGTCATGGAAGAAGCCCAAGTGCCCATCAACCCATGAATGGATTAATAAATTGTGGTATATGTATACCATGGAATATTATGCAGCATTAAAAAAATGGAGACTTTACCTCTTTTACATTTACATGGATGGAGCTGGAAAATATTCTTCTTCGTAAAGTATCTCAGGAATGGAAAAAAAATATCCAACATACTCAGTACTACTGTGAAACCAATTTATAATCACTCACACTTGCATATGAAAAATGAAACACAACTACAGCCTAGGATGAAGGGGGGAAGGGGAGGCAGAGCAGAAGGGAAGGGAATTGGTTCATAGAGGGAGGGTTAGTAGGGGGACCACACCTATGGAGCATATTGCAAGTACTAGTTGGATGTATCGGGTGTAGAACACAAATGTCTTAATGTTGTAATTGGGTAAATGAGGTGAAGGCTATGTTGATTAGTAGGATGTAAGCATTCCAATCTGTACAAATAATCAACACATTGAATCCCATAATGGCATAAATGTTCTCTATCTCTATAAATGGTTGTTCCATTTTTCCATATGCTCAGGTCTAAACACTTGAAGTCAACTTCAGTTCCTCTCTTGAATCCCTAACTTACCTCCAAC
>CAUYRH010000459.1:0-20508 GCA_963574655.1 Perodicticus potto
CTGGTCTTTTATCCCCCAAATCCATAACTATACAGGGGGTGTCTGGACAGCCGGTTACCAAATTTTTCTCCCAGCCTCTAAGCTGCAATTGGGATGACTTGCTGTTCTCTCATGCCTCCCTAATCATCCCTGAAAGTCCTGCTCCCCTCTTGGGGAGGGACATACTAACTAAAACAGGAACTTTTCCCTCCTGGAGATCTAGTCATGATCAAAACTCTTCCCACTAATTCACCTTCCCTGACCCCAACTTGGGAAGTACCCTTTCTTCTTATCTTGTCTTCTTCTACTGTTAAAGTTATAGGAGTCGATTCCTGCATACATCATTCACGAGTAAAATCCTGGAACCCTCCATCTTCAAAGGATGCAGACAGTGAAGACAGCCAACCACAGACCACCTACACTTGTGAGCCAAAAGAAAGTTTGTAGTTATTATTCAGGAAATAGCAAAAAAATTCCTAATATGGTTTTCTTTTAGCATCACTGAATAAGTGCTTCTGACCTGACACTGTTCTACCTTTGCCTATTACTGATTATACTAATCAGATTTATGTTTTCCAGAAATGTCATCAAGCCACATGCAATAAAGATGGTTCCAGTGCATGAACCCCTGTATCACTCTGCCTCCAGAGAAACCCTATCTGCCCCCTTCTATCATCGCCCGAATCAGCAGGAAGCAGTTAGATCGAGTCTTCGCCCTTTTTCCCTAACAGGAGTTAGAGTTTCTACTCAGAGACGGAGAATTGATGCAGGACATTTGGTGCCCTAGCCAGCTGAGCTGGCGGATCTGCCGCCTCCACCCTGGTGTTATCGGTGTTGCAGCAGCCAGCTGAAGAACCAGTGGGCTGGATGACAGGCAAGGAGGGGGACCTCCAACCCCTACCGGAGACTCCAGTAGCCAAAAAGGCCAGACAACTGCTGAGGAGACACCTGTGTCTTGGTGTCTCCTTCACTTTACACTTAGGAATAAATGTGGAACCCCCATTTCCTATGCCTAGGTCAATTTCATGTGAATTTCCTACGCCTCAATTCCATGAATGGACTGTGTTCACTCATTGATACATTCATTCACTTTGCCCCTGCGGAAGGGACTGTGTTCGTTCATTGATACATTCATTCACCTTGCCCCCCACCCCCTGGCGGAAGGGACCGTGTTCATTCGTTTCCTGGCCAAGGAACCCATACACCTATATATACCCGGAGACTAAAAGCCTAAAGGGGGAGACAGGGAAAGACCGGGAGAGAAACGGAGAGAGCTTTTCTCTCCCCACTTGAGTTCTCTCTCTCTACCAGGAGCTTTAGTGTTTTCTGTATTCTTTTTCTGTAAATAAATTCTGTCTTAACCACTGGAAAAAAAAAAAAAGGAAATGCCATGAAGGCTATGTTAAACAGTTAGACGAACACATTTCAGATTGTATATGAAACCAACACATTGTACCCCTTGATTGCACTAATGTACGCAGCTGTGATTTAATAAAAAATAAATAAATAATAAAATAAAATAAAATAAAATAAAGAAGTTAGGATTATAGGTATCCCCCCCAGCACGTGACTTCTGATCAGATTATTTAAAGATCAAATCAAATAGAATAAATAATATCAGAATGCATCACACTGTAGTAAAGGCAAAGGCTGTTTCATAAACCATTTGTTTTAGCTAATCATATAGCCATATGTATGTGCACAGTGAGTTATGATATGAGAAGGAACCCCCTTCCTTGATATCTAGCAAGTACTACCTATAAAGAAAGTACTTAATAAATTACTTTGGTGGCTGATATACATTTGTAAAAATCCTTGTAGTCTTCAGACTTAAGCAGACATGAGGGTACCAAGCCTTGAACTAAGAGTTGCAGCTTAAAACAGGTAACAAGGAAGAGAAACAGGGGTGAAGGGAGAACAGGACAAGGTGCTCAATCACAAACCAACCTGCTGTTTCACTTAAACATGGTCCAGTATTGAATTCCACTGTTAGACATCTCCATAACTCAATTTTTATAATAGAACAATGTCTTCAAATTTCATAATAAAATAGCTTAACTTGCAACTTGAATACTATCAAGCAGTAGTTCATGAAGACACTAAGTTCACTAATAAAAGTAATTAGTAAATATTTAATCGTTGTTTTCCTAGGCCCTATCTGTAAGGTACTAACATTTTGTTCTTTGGTTTCTTGGACTTTCCATGTTATAACTATCAACTTATTCCTTCTTTCATGCAGTCATACAGAGGGTACCAAAAAAAATGTATACATCTTTTAAGAAAAGAAAAAAATTGTATTAAATTTGTAATGCTCAAGTCATGTTTGAGTTTTCAAATTACAAGAGGTGCTCAACACGACTTGACCTCATCTTTTGTTATTGGTATATATTGAGCATTACAATTTTAATAGTTTTTTTCCTTTTCTTAAAAGGTGTATTCACTTTTTGAATATACGCTGTATATACTGTATTTTTGCTAACTAATTTAAAATATGCTAAAACACACAGGATCATGAGATAATTCTTATCTATCATTTTGCTTCAATAGGCCAAAGTAAACCACAGATGAAACTTGGTATGTATCTTGCTATCAAGGAAAGAATAAGTATCAGTATAAGGGAAAAGACATGTGTTTTGAAGTTAAGCAGATCTCACTACAACATACTACGTGATCTTGTTAGTTGTTCAGCCATGTAACCGCTTTGAATTCCAGTTTCTTCATCTAATAAAATGATATACACCATCTCCCAGGACTATTTGTAAGAAGCAAATGAAATAACATATATGAAAACACCTCTAATATGCTCAGTGACACATTGCTACTAATACCTTTACAATTACTATTAGCACACTAATACTTTTAGCATTCATGTATAATTAAAAATTCATGTATAAAATACGAAATTATCAGGAAGTAAAAACATCGTGAAATAAGTAAAAGAGAGATCTCACCTTTTCAGGCAAACATTCAGATAATTTATTAACAGATCTCACATTTTATTATAATATTATATCATATTAACAGCTAACATATAGACTGGGCATAGTGGCTCATGCCTGCAATCCTGGCACTTTGGGAGACTGTGGTGGGAGGATTGCTTGAGATCAGGAGTTCAAGACCAGCCTGAGCCAGAGCAAGACCCCATCGCTACAAAAAATAGAAAATTTAGCTGGGCATTATGTTTCAAGCCTGTAGTTCCAGTTACTTGGGATGCTGAGGCAAGAGGATCACTTGAGCCCAAGAGTTTGACATTGCAGTGAGATATGATAATGCCACTGTACTCTAGCCCAGGCAACAGGCAAAGATTCTATATCAAAAAAGCAAATATATATATATATATATATATGTATATATATATCGGGCACTAAATTCCAAGTTCTGTGTCAGATATTTAAACTTGCATTATTGAGCTGGTGCAGTGGCTCACGCCTGTAATTGGCTCACACCTCCCATTGGCTGGGAGGCCAATGGCAGGTGGATTGCCTGAGCTCACAGGTTCGAGACTAGCCTGAGCCAAAGTGAGACCCCCTTCCTAAGGTTTTGAATTGTCAAGGAAAGAATATTTTGCAAAGGGTTTTTTGCTTTTTATAATGAAAGGAATATAAGAAAGACAATTGTACTAGGTGTAAAGTCTCAAAAACAGTCCTTGTGTCTGGACTAAGTCCAGCCAGAGTAAGTTTGCAGTATTACTCTGTATCAGGAAGCATTAGGTTTAACTAGGAGTGGCAGGAATGCCAAAGTAACAACAGCTTAAGTAAGATAGAAGTGATTTCTCTCACACACGATTGCAGTGGGGCGGTCAGCTCTGTCCACAGCTACAAAGCTGCTTTTCTCTAAGGTCCTCAGCCAGGGACATGCACTCCCTTCCAGCTCACTGCTCCCCCATCCCCAGACTAGGACAACAGCATCTGCATTTTGGACAGCCAGATAGAGGAAAAGACCAAGAAAAAGGAAAGAGTAGATGATGTTTCATCCCACTGGCCAGGACCTAGCCACATGATTACACCCAGCAGATAAGGGAGGCTGGAAACTGCCGGCCCCATTCTGGGCAGCCATGGACCCAGGCAAAACCCACAGGTTTTATCACCCTGGAAAATAGGAAACAAGCATTAGAGGATTATCACTCAGTGCCACTGATTTATCCCAGCTTTGACCTAAGCCTGACCTCTGATCACACATCCCTTCTTTCTTATCACGGAAGTGTCACGACATTTATGGCCAGATAATTCCAATCCTTAGCCATACTCACTTATCTACTTAGGGTGCATTTATCCATCATTCCCCGGAGAATTAAAAGTGTCATAAACTTATGCATTCATCAGTATGCTAAGGAAAGGGGACTTCCTGGCAACATAAGCATAATGGAAATAAAAGACAAATTCAATGCAGTTATTTCACTCCTGAGACCTGTGAGACATCTCTGAGATTTTTGACCCTGGCAACTCACCTTGAAGGATGCTGGCCTCTCCTATGAAACCATCACTTCCTCTGCCCAGTGCTCAGAATGCAGACAAACTTGTGCTGAGCATCTGCTTGGTGTACCTTGCTTAGCCTTTCCGTTGGGGAGTCTATTTGTTCATCCCAGTCCACAGAAACTGGTCCCAACGCCTTGGCCTTCATCTACAGCACAGACCATGTTTTTACTTTTACCAGCCTTAAACAAAGCTGCTGTACCAAAAATGGCACCACCCATTCCATGGTGTAAAAGGTAAAACACAGATGCACACATTTGCTGTTTGCCCAAAAGAGAAAAAAGCAAACAAAGTTTCCTATAGTTTCCTTCTTGTCTCTCCAGTTTTTTTTCTCTTTAAGTGCTAAATGCATAGAGAGACTAGAAATAGTAAGTTGTATTCTTTCTCATCCATAGTTAGCTAACAACTTCAATTGTGTCTGTCTTGGTAGTTTAAAAAATATGTTTATAAAGCAAAGCTAAGTAAATGTCCCCTTAGAATAATAAGGAACTTATAGCCTGGTATGCATGCAAATAGACATTCGAAACTTATCTGGTGAAGTAGTTGTTCTGATCACAGATGTCTTTCTTAAAAGGTTTTATTTGCTTATAATATCTATCTGATATTCAAGGTAGCCAAAATTCTGGCTCTAACAAAATGCCTGTAGTTCTAAATATGATTTTGCTTTTCTAGATTGTATTTTTAATGTTCCTAATCCTGAAGGATCTGTGATCATGCAGAATTAAGAGCTTTCCGCCTTTCCTCATTTTAAAAAATAAAGCCAACCAGTCCTGGGCTGATTGACTTCATGGCCTTGTGACCTGTGCCATTACACAAGACTCCCGCCTCAGAAAGGCATCATACTTATTTCAATCTGCTATCGCCATATTGAAATTCTTAAAAATTTTACCTTCAAACTTGTGTTTTGTAAGTTACATCAAGGGGACAATGAGAAGGTGCAAGGCAGAGGTATCATGGAGCTTTGAAATGATTCCAAACACGATGCGAGTGGCATGCTCTGCTGTGCCGAGAAGGTAGAACACAATACTCCTTCCCTTTAGAATCTCATCGCACACCTCATCAGGCACTTCTGTGAGCTATGACATCAACAACTGGACTCCAAAATGCATATAAGCCCAAGATTTTAACAGACAGGCAGTAGCAGTGCTAGTCTCTTGCCAGTCCACATGGCATCAGCTCCGCTTCCGAGAGTCCAGGGACCCACCATGCTGTGTATCTCCTTTATATCCACAGAGACCTACTTTCATCCTGGTTGAGCAACTAGACTTCTAGGGTTGGACTCTAAATGAAACTGGAACTCACTCACTATGGGGTTAATTTACCTCATCCACTGAGTATGATCTCTGTGAGATTTGTTCTTTTTGTATTTATGCTCTTTGAGCACTGAAAAAAATTGGTTCATTGTATGGCAATGGATGTGTGATTCGTGAAATCATAGTTTGACCATCTCCTTATTATAAGGAGAAACGTACAATTTGTTTGTCCCCCTCCCCTTGCAGTTCCATTCACATGGTGTTCATAGTCCCTCTGAGCACAGGATTCTGTCTCTACTCTCAAGACTCAAAGCAAGTATATTACATTGACGACTAAGTAAGGGGTGGGGGGCACTGTCAGTCCCTGGAACCAGAACTTGCTTCCAATGCAAAAAGAATGTAGCATTCTAACAAATATGAAATACCAAGGAAGTGTATAATATCCTTTCTTATTTGCGTTATTTTCCTGTATTAGCCAATTACTTATGCTGAAAATCACAGCCTAAAAGGAAATGGAAAGATAGAGCTAGTTCCTTTTCTTTTCAGTCCTTGACTGCCAGTAAGCCCAAGTAGAGAGGGTTGGTAGAATGTGTGGGCACCAAGTGAAATAAAAACAGATAAGTTAGTTTCCTGCAGTGTTTCCATTGTTCTGGTAAGCTAGGAAAAATGAATTGTGTAAGTTTGGAGATTCTACAATTGTAATATGCATACCTGCATTTAAAACTGACATTGAACAAGATAAACATAAATGGTAAAATTTGGGCTAATAATTAAACTTGTCTATTTTTCTTTACATTAAATAGCAAAAAAACAAAACAACAAACCATGACAAACTGAAAGACTATGGAAGAAAGGAAAAATCTTTGTCCATTAGTACCTTTCTTTAATGACACTTATTTCCTGCTTTTTGAACAAGGGACCCCACATTTTCATTTTGCCCTAGGTCTCAAGCCCTGCGTCAGTCCCATTTCTATTTTTAACTTTACTGGCTTTTGTTCTATCCATATTTTTGTCATATTTGCTACCAAGCCCAAACCCAGCCCCCTGGCAAGCTAGGTTTATCCCAATTGAAGGTTCTCTCTAGTTATTTGAAAAGTGAGATGTTAAAGGAGCCACGGTATGATTTAGTATATTTGTCACCTGATAAATAAGTTGGCACAAGTCAGCACTTTCTAACACTTGCTGTAACCTTACCAACATTCTCCACCAGGTGTCTCTAGCAGATCTTAGCAGGCACACAGGTAACATCAAAGGCAAATTGTGTCAACGATCTTGTTCTGGCTAACCTCTTTCCATGGGCCATTTTTAAAACTGCATCATCATGTTTTAAATAAACCATCTTGCTTAAACAACTCATTTTTTTATTATGTTTTTAATTTTTCATTTTACGCTACTTACAGAACTGGAAAGTATGGAGAAGTAAAAAGGAAAATTAAACATCCAGACTCTATTGTTAACATTTTAGTCAATTTCCCTGGAGTTGTTTTTCTTCTACATATAAAAAAATGAAGATACAAGCATCAAGCGAGAGAGGATATTTGTAATACATATCTGACAAAGAGCTCACATCTAGAAGAAATGAAGAACTCCTACAAATCAACAGGAACAAGACAGAGCCCAATTTAAAAAAGGCTGTAAGGCCCTTTACAAAAGAGTATTTAAATGACAATAAGCATGTGAAAAGGTGTTTGGCAACACTAATCATCAGAAAAAAGGCACCAAAACTATGTGGAGATGCTACCACACCTACCAGAATAGCTGAGAATTTGGAACAACTGAAATTCTCTTACTGTGCTGGTGGGAGTGTAAACGTATACACTATTTTAGAAAAACATTTGGTAGTATTTAATAAAGATAAACACACTTATTCCATGAATGTTTTCTCAGTATATGGCCAACAGAAAATCATGTGAATATGTTTCAAAAGACATGTATGAGACGGGTGGTGCCTGTGGCTCAAAGGAGTAGGGCGCTGGCACCATATGCCAGAGGTGATGGGTTCAAACCCAGCCCCAGCCAAAAACTGCAAAAAAAAAAAAAAAAAAAAGACATGTATGAGAATAAAGCAGTACTGTTCACACTAGCCAACATATGAAAACTAAACAAATGGTTTGTTTTTATGGTAGAATGAATAAATACATTATGGCATACTACAATGGAATGAAATAATATGGGTTGACCCCACAGGCGTTACACAAAATAGAACATGCTGAGGGACACCACTTACAGATGCTCAAAACCAAGCAGAACTGGGAGGACACACCATCAAGACCCCCCTTCAGAAGGTGCTGTTGGGAGGTTCCTCACCTGTAGAGAGCGGCCTGGTCCAAGACATTATCCCTATTCCTGGGGCTGAGTATAAAGACCCTCACTCCAATTTAGGAAAAGTTTTTTTTTATTTTTTATTTTTTTGGTCTGATTTGGGAAAACTCCTGAAGAGCCATCCCAGCTTCAGAGCTCACTGCAGGGTTAGTGCCAGATCGCTGAGATTGGGAATCATGCTTCTTGACCTCTGCTCCCCTTCAGTCCCCCCCTCCCACAACGATAAGTATTGGTCCTAGCTGCACGGTAATATCAGAATCAGCTTCCCTAGGAACCAGTCTTCAAAGTCAGAGTGGCAGTTACCTCTAGGAAGGCAGTAACTAAGAAAAGGAAGGACAGTGGTTTCTAGAGTACCAGGAATGTTCCACAGTGCCAGGGGTGTCCAACCTGAAGGCCATGGGCCACAAGCTGATTATTTGGGGACTGTGACATCATGTTGGATATTATGAAAAGTATGCATGGGCCTTTTCTTTTGCACATCAGCTGTCATTAGTGTTTGTGTATTTAATGCATGATCCAAGGCGACTCATTTTTTCAGTCTGCCAAAGAGAAAAAGGTGACACCCTTACACCTTGATGACAGACACATAGGAGAGTTCATTTTGTAAAGACTGAGCTATCTATGCAAAAATTGTATATTTTACTATAAGTATGTTATACTTCAATGTAAAAGTTTACAAGAAAAAAAGAGCCAAGGATTATACTTGACAAATATATTTGAACATTTCTCTATCTTATTAAGATAGATGTTTAGAAGTGAAATTGTTGGACCGAAAATATGTTTTCCATTCACACTCCTATTGACAAAGGGTCCTCCAGAAAAGGCATACCGGGGATACCTCCTGGGCAGAGGCTGGATGCTCATTTCCCACATCCTTTCCAACACTAGTTGGCATCACTCTCTCACCTCTAAATAAAGGAGCTCAGGCTCTTTTACAACCCTGCTGCTCTTCTTCAGTGCTAAGTCTATGCTGATGAGATGGGCTGGCCAATTCTAAGTTCCCTGAATTATACCATTTTATTGCAGGAAGCATAACCAACATTTGAATATTTATGTTCTACAATCATTAAGAAAAATTATAGACAATAAGTTTGAACTCAGTACAGGGAGCTTTGAAGTATATGCTATGTCTAGCCGTGGAACAAACTGCATTCTAACCACAGTTAATCCTACAGACCTCAGAGGGTTTCAAGTAAAATCTAGATAACCATTTTTCTGGAATTCCAGTCATGACATCTGGTTTTCATGATGAATAATATTATCTACATTGAAGTGTTTTTTAATAGCAAAATTCTAATATACATACTTCTTTAAAATTATTTTTTTTAGCTGGGTGTTGTGGTGGGTGTCTATAGTCCCAGCTACTCAGGAAGCGGGAGAGGAGGATTTCTTGAACCCAGGAGATTGAGGTTGCTGTGAGCGAGGCTGAGGCCATGACACTCTAGCAGGGGTGACAGAGTAAGACTCCATCACTAAAAAAAATAATTTCTTTATGCATTTTTTAACCTAAAGATAGCATCCATTCATAGCTCCAATTATGACTATATGCTTGATCCCCGAATTCATAAATGGAAGGAATGAAGGAAGGCATGGCTTGGAATAGGGGAAAACTCTAGTCTCTCTTTCAAAATCCAGACCCACATTTTGAATTGCCTGCTGGCCATTTTCAACTCCATGTCTTGCTGGTCCATGAAAATCAGCAGGTCTCAAAGTAATTATCTTTCCTAACCTGCCTCCCTCACCACAACCACGCTCTGCAGTTAGACTCCTCTACACTAATAGATAATTTTCTGATCCTACGTCCCTTCTTCCATATACTTCCCTGAGAAAATACTCTGGGATCCGGTTCTTGTTCTCGGGCTCTCTCCCCGTTTCCTGGCTTCCAGCAGCCTTTCTTCCTTTCAACTCCCCAGTCTCCACTTTGGGCAAGACCTCTGCTGATCTCTGACGCACCCCAGCCACTGCCATGGTTTGAAGGTACATACGTGTCTCTCCAAGATTCATATGTCGGAACATAAGCCCTGATGGTATGAAAAGGTAGAGTTTTTAAGAGGGGATTAAAATGGGATTAGTGACGCTATAAAAGAGCTCAAAGAAATTATCGAGGCTATTTTTTGCCCTTTTGTCATTCCACCTTTGCCGTGTAAGGATGCAGCAACAAAGTGCCATCTTGGAAGTGGAGAGCAGCCTTCACTTTGAATCTGCAGACACCTTCCTTGATTTTGGATTTCTCAGCTTCCAGAACTTTGAGAAATAAATTTTTGTTCCTTGCAAGTTACCTGGCCTCAGGTATTTTGTTGTAACAGCACAGACACGCAGAGCCAACAGGGCTTTGAGGCACCTGCAGTAGTTTCGCAGAGCTCGTAGTAGGAGCCAGTGTCACAGCTCTGTTGCTGAGGATGACATGAGATGGTGGGGACAGCTCAACTCCTCCTGCTGTCGTCTCTTCATGGGTAAGAAAGTCAGATGAGGCCCATCCAACGCCAACGTCACATAACTGATTTAGTCAGGCCCTCATTCCACTAGTTCCTAGGCCTTAGCTTGTCATTCTAGGCCTTCTTCCTACACCCTCCCCCTGAGTGAAAAGGAAATAAAGAAAAACAGGAGAGGCTGTCAAAATCTCTCATTAGATGTTGAGCCTGCTTTTGCTGGGCTTCTCAGCCTTTTACTCTGAGCACGTGCATCTTAGGAATTAGAAAAACCTTGACAAGAAATTGCATCCAGAGCACCAGGCTCACTACTCTGCATTCCTCTTTCTCTGAGACCTTAAGCCCTCAGATATTATCTGCCCGCTGTCCTTAAACTCCTATTTCTGTCCTTCCAGGCCAATAAGACAGCTGCAAGCAGTGCTCTTTCTCTGTCCCTAAGCCCCACAAAGTGATTTAGAAAATACCTTCCTCTAGGCAAAAATTTTTTCAACAAAATGCTAAAGGCTCTAATCATAATGGAAAAACAGGAAATAACTTCAGTGATCTTCAATAGAAGAGTGGTTGAAATAAATTATAGTCTATATATAATGCTACATTATACAACAACAAAAAAAGAGGGATTAGATCTAGATGTATTGGTATGAAAAGATACACATGGTATACTATGTTACTAAGTGAAAAAAGCCATTTATAGAAGAGTGATTCACTTTGGAAACTTTAAAAATATTTTTTAAAATCTAAGTATATACACCAAATATGCATGGTATACTGAGAAGAGATGGTTATAAAAGTATCTTCATTTTTCCCTCTTATAGTTTTTGTTTGTTTCCAATATGCAAGAATTACTTTTAAAACTAGAGGAAAGTGACATAAAAGTTGATACACTTCATTAAGGAAAAAAGTAACATTTCACTACATCCTCTAGAATATAAACTTATTGAGAGCAGAGGATTGCCTGCTTTTTATATGGCTGTGTTCCCAACACCTAGATCACGTGAGTCACAAAGTAAACACTTGGTAAATATTATTTGAATGAATGAATGGATAGATGAACAAATGAATGAACATGCCCTAAATTATTTGGCTTTGGCTGGGCACTATGGCTCATGCTTGTTATCCTAGCACTCTGGGAGGTCTAGGTGGGTGGATTGCTGGAGCTCAGGGGTTTGAGACCAGACTGAGCAAAGCGAAACCCTCTCTCTACAAAAATTAGAAAAACTAGCCAGGCGCAGTAGTGCGGGCTTGTAGTCCCAGCTGCTGAGGCAAGAGGATCGCTTAAACCTAGGAGTTTGAGGTTCCTGTGAGTTATGATGCAAAATACTCTACCTTGGGGCAACAGAGTGAGACTGGGTCTCAAAAACAACAACAACAAAATTACACAGGAGTTAGTTTCCTACAACTAATTATCTCCAAAGGAGTATTGCATTTAATATTATGAAAGAACATTTTAAAGAAGATCCATTGAGTATAGACACATACTTTCTCCCAAATAACATATATTCTTGAAATGTGTGTGTGTGTGTGTGTGTATACATATATAAAATTTCACAGTGAGACTGCAAGCCCGTTAGTATCATAGCCTATTCTTTCTGTGCTCTGTATCGCTTCATTTCAGTAAGAACTGTAACGGAACTTTGAGTACCTAATAAATATTAACTGAATAATTGCTCAATTATTATTTCATACTCAATTATTACCAATGATAAAAATGAAAATGGTATTAAAGGATGGAAACTTTCTTTTTACTTTAGCAATATGAAACTCAGTAAAGAGTCAGCTTTCAAACAAGCTAAGTAAGGATTAATAGAATTATGGTTCCTTTTACGTTCTTTATGTGCCTTATCATAACAATTTTTTTTTTTTTGAGACAGAATCTCACTTTGTGGCCCTAGGTTGAGTGCTGTGGCATCATAGCTCACAGTAATCTCAAACTTCTGGATTCAAGTGATCCTCCTGCCTCAGCCTCCCAAGTAGCTGGGACTATAGGCACCTGCCACCATGTTCGCTATTTTTAGAGATGGGTCTAACTCTTGCTCAGGCTGTTCTCAAACTCCTGAGCTCGGGCAATCCACCCACATCACCCCTATCGTAACATTTTAAGTAGTAGGCTACATAGAAGAACATTGATATTATAGTCAAACTTTCAACAACAACAACACAAAAACTTATGTTTACCCCTCAGGGCTTTTTGCTTTAAAGGGAAACATTATTTACTGCATAATATTTTAAAAACAAAAAGATGACAAAAATGCATATACAGATTATAGAGAATCTTAAAAAGTTTTAGCTAAAGAGAAATTACAGATACCAATTCCCCATTCACTTATTTTACGAGTCTCTTAGACTTAAGACGTTTCAGTAATCTGTACACAGTAAGGGGGCTCAGAGATTATAGGTCTCAGAATCTCAGAAGCAAACTTGATGTTTTCAATAGCAAATGCTATTTGACTCTAAATGAAAACTTTTTTTTTTTTTACATCACCCTCAGTAGAGTGCTGTTGCTTCAGAGCTCACAGCAATCTTTAATTCTCGGGCTTACGCGATTCTCTTGTCTCAGCCTCCCAAGCAGCAGGGACTACAGGTACCTGCCACAACACCCAGCTAGTTTTTTTATTGCAGTTGCCATTGTTGTTTAGCTGGCCGGGGCTGGGCTGGGTTCGAACCCATGAGCTTTGGTGCATGTGGCTGGTGTCGTAACTATGTGCTACAGGTGCTAAGCCATAATCAAAACATTTTTAATTGTTGTTTTGAGATATATTTTAAAATATCATACTACAAAAGAATAAAGTTCTATTTGTTATACAAGTCAGTGTGTACAAATATTTATTTTATTGTTTTTATCTTTTTTTTTTTTTTTTTGAGACAGAGCCTCAAGCTGTCACCCTAGAGAGAGTGCCGTGGCATCACAGCTCACAGCAACCTCCAATTCCTGGGCTCAAGCGAGTCTCTTGCCTCTGCCTCCCAAGTAGCTGGGACTACAGGTGCCCACCACAACGCCTGGCCATTTTTTGGTTGCAGCCATCATTGTTGTTTGGCAGGCCCAGGCTGGATTCGAACCTGCCAGCTCAGGTGTACATGGCTGGTGCCTTAGCCCGTTGAGCCACAGGCACTGAGCCTATTATT
Organism: Perodicticus potto; assembly: GCA_963574655.1. Lineage (NCBI taxonomy): Eukaryota > Metazoa > Chordata > Mammalia > Primates > Lorisidae > Perodicticus > Perodicticus potto. Next base: position 13,579 of record CAUYRH010000459.1, read on the forward strand.
TTTATCTTAAACACACAATTATAAAGATATTATTTTACCTACACAGTGCCACCCGAATTAAGTGAATCTATTATCATACAGAAAAAGTATACATTTTGAAGATGGATCATTTAGGTGTAAATTAACTCATTAGTAAATTCTCAAACAATCAACTGGTAAAGTGGATCAAGCCATATATGTATTGTGGCACATATGTAATAAAAGAATGCTATTTGTTGTTTTTTTTTTTATTCAGCAAACTATAAATGTTATATTTAATTACTATCTCAATTTTTGCATGTTACCATGGAGATAAAATTGCTAACTCAATCTATAAATTCGGTTCTTTTATAATTTCCATCTGTATCAATACGAACGTGGAATGAATTAATAAACTGGGAAGCATATGCAAACAGGATGGCAGTTTCTTGATATGTTTTCTATTCACGTCACTTCTATATGATGCTGTGAAAATTTATCAGGTTCTCTCCAACATCTTCAAACCATTCCTGAGCTCTGAAAATTAGAGGAAGAGGAACAAAATAAATCTTTCATAAGATACAATTTCCACCTTCTGTCAGGAACTAACTGATTAGAAAACTCTTTATAGGTTATCTGTTTTTAACTGATCTACTGAATGAAATAGAAATCGAGGATTATACCAAAGCAGCAGGAAATCAGGACAGTTAGGATATCATAGTAATAGGTTCTCAAGAAATAAATAACAGTCATAAATACATTTTAGTTGATTGCCAAGGTAACATTGAGAAGGACACAGAAAAACTAGAAAATGTAAAGGGGGAGTAACCAGAATAGTGAGGATTTTCCTGTTATTCTGAATGATGTCATTTTTCCTCCATGCTATGGTATTTGTTAGTTAATACTATTTGGAAAATACTGAATTCTGCATATTAATTTGGTACCTTGCCATATTACTAAAATGTTATTAATTAATAATTTCTCACTGTGGTTCTCCTGATTTTCTAGGTTGATAATCAAACAGTACAAATAATATAATTTTCTTTCTCCCTTTCCAACGTTTAAAGCCCATATTTCATTTTCTTATTGCATTGGCTGGAAGTGTAATGCTTCGGCTAGAGTGTGGAAGATGAGTTAAGTAAGTAACTATATTTTTCTGATTCCTTGACACGCACAGATTATACTTAGTAATGAGAGTTTATTATAAAAAATAAATAGTAACTTAATTCAGCAAGGAAAAAAACATTCTTAATTTGCTGCATGATATCTTGGGTCTTTGGTAGCATCCAATATGTTGCACTCCTACTAGACAGCTTTAAGTCAAAATCCTTTGAGGTGGGCGGCACCTGTGGCTCAGTGAGTAAGGCGCCGGTCCCTTATACTAAGGGTGGTGAGTTTGAAGCCAGCCCTGGCCAAACTGCAACAAAAAAATAACCAGGCATTGTGGCGGGCACCTGTAGTCCTAGCTACTCGTGAGGCTGAGGCAAAAGAATTACTTAAGCTCAAGAGCTGGAGGTTGCTGTGAGCTGTGACACCACAGCACTCTACCGAAGGCGAAAAAGTGAGACTCTGTCTCTAAAAAAAAAAAAAAGAATCCTTGGAGGTGCCAAGCATGGTGGCTCATGTCTATAATCCTAGTACTCTGGGAGGCCCAGGTGGGTGGATTGCCTAAGCTCAGGAGTTGGAGACCAGCCTTGAGCAAGAGCAAGACCTCATCTCTACAAAAAAAAGAGAAAATAGCTGAGTGTTGTGGCAGGTGCCTGTATTCCCAGCTTCTCAGAAGGTTGAGGCCAGAGAATCCCTTGAGTCCAAGAGTTTGAGGTTGCTGTGAGCTATGACACCATGGCACTCTACCAAGGGTGACAAAGTGAGACTCTGTCTCAAAAAAAAAGTATTCTTTGAGGCACTAACTTCCTTTAATTCAGTACTAGAGTGGTGTTTAGCTTATAAAATAAAATGTGTTCCTGTCAGTAGGGACCAGGAGAGAAAGAATTCACTAACAGAGCATGAGCCACAGCCTACCCACTCATTCCAGCTTTATTGAATTATAATTGACATGCCATAACTGTACATAAAGTTTACAAATTCATAAATTTTACATGTGAAGCCATTACTACAATCAAGATAACAAACATGCCCATCCTCCTCCAAAATTTCCCCAGGGTCCTTGGTAATTCTTCTCTTTCTTTCCTTCCTTAGCCTCCCTCCACTTCCATTCCGAGGCAACCACCGATCTGTTTTCTGTTCCTTCTGTCTGCATTTTCTAGAGTTTTATATATGAGATTATACTAGACTCTTCTTCTTTCCTGGAGGAGTCTGGCTTCCTTCATTCAAGATAATTATTTTTATATTCATCCTTGTGTTTGTATATTCATTAATGCAAGCATTAGTAGTTTGTTCTTTTTATTGCTCAGTAGTATTCCATCACATCAATATACTACAATTTGCTTTTCCATTCACGTGTTGATGGATATTTGGATTGTTTCCAGCTTGGGGCTAGTAGAAATCAAGTTATCTACCTACATACGTACATCCAAGTATTGTTATTTTTTTTTGAGACACAGTTTTGCTGTTATTCAGGCTAGAGTGCAGTGGTATATCATTGCTCACTATAATCTCAAACTCCGAGGCTCAAATGATACTCATGCCCATGATTACAGTTGTGTAGTATAACACTTGGCTAATATTCCAATTTTTGTGGAGATGGGATCTTTCTCTTGCTCTTACAGGTCTTGAACTCCTGACCATGCAATCCTTCTGCCTAGGCTTCCTAGGGTGCTGGGATTACAGAGATGAGCCATCATGCCCAGCAATGCATATATAATTCTTAGTGTGAACTTATTTCTTCATTTTTCTTGAGGAACTAAGAGTGGAATAAGCTAGGGTAAATCTACAATTAACTTCTTAAGAAACTTCTCAATGGGGCGGTACCTGTGGCACCAGCCCCATATACCGGGGATGGCAGGTTCAAACCAGGCCTTGGCCAAAAACTGAAAAAAAAAAAAAAAAAAAGAAAGAAAGAAAGAAAGAAAGAAAGAAAGAAACTGCTCAATTATTTTCCATACATTATTTTATATTCCCACCAGTTTTGTATGTGGTTCTAGTTGCTCCACAGTCTCTTCATCACCTGGTATGTTCAGTCATTGACCTACTTTATTGCCTAAGCTCAGGAATTTGAGAACAGCCTGAGCAAGAGTGAGACCCCATCTTGCTTTTGGGGCAGTACGAGATATCTTGAGAAGGGTGTTTATTTATTTATTTATTTTTGCAATTTTTGGCTGGGGCCGGGTTTGAACCCATCAACTCCAGCATATGGACCCGGTGACCAACTCCTTTGAGCCACAGGTGCCGCCCAAGAGGGGTGTTTATTTTTAGGTACAGTCTCACTTTGTTGCCTGGGATGGAGTACAGTGGCATTATCATAGCTCACTGAACCACAATCTCCTGGGTTCAAGCAATCCTCCTGCCTTAGCCTCCAGAGTAGCTGGGACTACAGACACAGGACACCATGCCTGGCTAATTTTTCTATTTTTTTGTAGACAGCCAATCTTGCTTTTGCTCAGGCTGGTCCCAAACTCCTGATCTCAAGCGATTCTCCTGCCTCAGCCTCCCAAAGTGCTAGGATGACAGGCATGAGCCCCCTCATTGTGTTTTAGATTTGCATTTCTCCAATGCAGCTTTCTCAATTTCGTCTCTATTGATATTTTGAACCAAATAATTCTTTGCAGGGGAGCTGTCCTGTACACTGTGGGAAGCTGAACAGCATTCCTGGCTTCTTTTCACAACATGCCAGTGGTACCTTCTCCCCAGCCCAGTTGTAACAATGAAAAATGTCTCCAGACATTGCCAAATATCTCTAGGGTATGGGGGCCATATTGCACCTACTTGAAAACACTGCTCTAGTGACTAATGGTATTGAACATCTTTTCAAGTGCTTATTTGTCATTAATATGTTTTCTTTGGTAAAGTGTCTTTTGAAATCTTTTATTTAAAAAATTGGGTTGTCTTATTACTATTGAGTTGTGGGAGTTTTTAACATATTCTAGGTACAAGTCATTTGTTGGATATATGCTTGAAAATAATTTCTCCCATTGGATACTTTGTTTTTTCATTTTAATAACATTGTGTTTTGAAGAACAGACATTCTTAATTTTGATGAAGTCCAATTTATTATTTTGATAGGGTTTTTGTTTTTTTTTTTGAGACAGAGTCTTACTCTGTCATCCAGAATAAAGTGTAGTGGCATCATCATATCAATTATACATGAAATTCTTGGGTTCAAGTGGTTCTTCTGCCTCAGTCTTCTGAGTAGCTGGGACTACAGGCACCTGCCACAACTACAGGCATGCATCACTCTGCTTGGCTAATATTTTTATTTTTTGTAGAGACAGTAAAACCAACCTCTTCTATTCAATACACAAATGATGAGGATAAAGACTTTTATGATGATCCACTTCAGTCTCTGAATACTGAATACTAAATACATTTTTCTCTCTTATGATTTTCTTAATAACAGTTTACTAGCTTATTTTATTGTAAGAACACAGCATATTATACATGTAACACACAAAATATGTGTTAATCTCCTATCAGAACAGAATACCAACAGGTGGTTTCCAGGAGTTGAGGTAGGTTAATTAGAGGGGCACAGCACAATAGAATATTTGATATAATGGAACCATATTACTATCTTGACTCTTTACATTTTTAAAGCCCACAAAAAAATATATCAGTATTAATAAATTTTTGTTGTTTGCAAATAAAAAATAGGAGTTGGGAGTGTGAAAATAAAAATGGAATATAAAATGAAGAACTTTGGCAAATGGACCTAATTGCATTACATGTGAATGACCATATTGACGGTTTGTGTAAGGAAGGAGCTGACTTAAGTAACTCTGGAAAAGTGTTTTGACTGGGTATTGCAAGGCTAAAACATAGATGTTCCAAACACTATACTCTAGTTGGCAAATTGTTTTTTCATAGAGGTACTGGCAAGCAATGCTGAAATTACTTGACATGTATAGTAGGTTTGAACACATATTTAACTATAGTGTAGAAAGTGCAAGCTAGGTTTCCCATTGGTAGAGCATAGTTATAAGTAAGTAAAGGAGGATGCTAAAATAAACTCTATGATGTTGGACTGGAGTTGGAGGTATTAACAGAACATAAACTCGGCCAAGGGGGTTGGATTGGCTTGATGAGGCCTCATCTATAAAAATAGCTGGGCATCGTGACTGTAGTCCCAGCTACTCCCGGGGAGGCTGAGGCAAGAGAATCGCCTAAGCCCAAGAGTTTGAGGTTGCTGTGAGCTGTGATGCCACAGCACTCTACTGAGAGTGACAAAGTACGACTCTGTCTCAAACAAACAAAAAATAACATAAACTCATGTTTTGTTTTTAATTATACATACAGTTAGAGAGGCACAGAAATGAATATAGATATGTACATATAAGTGGGTTAATACAGATATGTGCATACATACACCTTCTGCTCTGTCCACTAAAAGGGCCTACAAGCAATAAGACCCAGTTATAATGAGCAAGTTAGCTGGTTTCTAAATGCCCTCCTCCAATAAAAGGACTCAAGGCACCCTGGAGAAATAGCTGATTCCAATGCTGGGCCATCTTGTAGTGCCAATGTTGCTAAAAAACATAAAGAAATAAATAGGCATGTAAGAAGGGCATAGTAATAGACAAAGTGTGATAGATACATATAATGAAATATTATCAGCTTTAAAACAATGTAATTCCGACATGTGCTACAACACATAGCATATAATAGATGAACTTTGAAGGCATCAAGTGAAATAAGCCAGGCACAGAAGGACAAATGCTGTATGATTCCATTTACGTGAGGTACTTAGGGCAATTGAATTTACAGAGACAGAAGGCAGAATGGTGGTTGCCAGGGGACAGGGGAGGAAATAATGGGAAGTTACTGTTTAATTAGCATAGAGTTTCAGTTTGGGAAGATGAAATGTTTTAGAGATGGGTGTGGTGATGTTTGCACAGCAATGTGAATGCATTTAATGCTACAGAGCTGTATGCTTAAAAATAGTTAAAATGGAAAATTTTATGTGTATTTTATCATAGTTAAAAAGCTGGTTTATGAAGTAACTAATATGAGAAGATATTAATGTTAATATCTAATGTTATGTTAATGTTAGAAGATACTCTTATAAAATTCATGGGAAAATTATTCTGTTTGTATGTTTAAAATTCTTCTGAAATTAATAAATTATGCCCAAATTCTATCTTAGGGAGGGGAAATAAGGGATAGGAGCCAACCTGAAAAAAATCCCCATAGCAGAAACTAGAATAATTCAAACAAGAAAATTAATAATTATAGTACTGGGCTTTAAGTCAAAGAATAATATATATAACCATGAACCCATACTGATAGAAATAATTGGATAAGTAAATAGAGAAAAAGGAAAAAATTTTCTGTAGAAAGGATTTTCAATTAATACATGTAAAAAGAATGAAGAAAACAGAAAATTCTGACTGGGTGCTCTGGCTCATGCCTATAATCCCAGCACTTAGGAAGGTGGACGTGGGAGAATCCCTTGAGCCCAGAAGTTGGAAGCTGCAGTGAGCTATACTTGTGCCCCTGCACTCCAGCATGCGTTATAAAGTAAGACCCTGTCTCTGAAAAAAAAAAAAAAAAACAAAAGGAAAGAAAGTCTCAATTAGAACACACAGTAATCAATAACTAAGAAAATGCCATGAAGGCTATGTTAACCAATTTGATGAAAAGATCTCAGATTGTGTGAGACCCGCATATTGTATCCCTTGACTGCACTAATGTATGCAGCTATGATTTAATAATTAAAAAAAAAGAGAGAGAGAGAGAGAAAGAGAGAGAGAGGCTTAGGGAGGCAATGAGAAAACACACCCAATTGACACCTGACTCCATAGAGGGCCAGATTTTTTTAAAAAGACAAATTTATCCCTCAAGCGGCCCCAGACATCC
>CAUYRH010000460.1:0-15966 GCA_963574655.1 Perodicticus potto
GGCTTACCCTATTGCTGCCACTATTCGTGTATTTTTAAATTTACTATTTTATCTAAAAAATCATTTTCTCAAAGTCTTCAACTTCCCTTCTTTGGAAAATTGAACTGTACGGAATAGCTTACTTGGAGGGAACCTTGTACAAACTATGTATACACTTGCACGTATGAGTTGCATAATGTGGTCTTATTTATCGGATTGCCACTCATCTCCACGCTTAAAATGAATAAAACATGATGTTAATCACTAGTATTTGAAAACAATAAATGAACTCCTGAAAGTCGCAATGAAGGGCACAAAGTGCTGTGCGGGCTGAGGGATTTGTGCCCTCCTGTTAGAGAAATATAATAAAACAAAATCATCTATCAACCCAACCATTGTCTCTACAGGTAGCATAGAAAGAATACAAATGTATTATTGAATGAACTTTATTAAATCAGAATGTGGCAGGAGCACAGGCAAAACTGTTCACTGTGAGATTGCGAAGACAGAAACTTCGCTCTCTTACACAGCCATGTAGATACAATTCATGAAATACGTGTTTTCAAAATAAACAATTACTAATCCTTAAGTTAAAAGAACTAAATAGCACCATTTGTCAGAAGTTGTACATCCTGAATTTTCTTGGCAATTGGGATGACCCTCTGTGACAACTAAGTGGTTTTATCCAGAGGAGAAACACACTTCTCATGTGCTTATGACAGGAGGTTGTTTGCAACTTGGAGAACTTGGGGCCAGGTTGGGTTCCCACCTTACCCCGGACACTGGGCGAGAGAAAGTGCCAACTTCTCTGATGTTTACATTTCAGAGATAATTTCTGGACTCTTGTGGAAAGCATTCCTAGGTCAGAGTGCTGACAGCAGCCTAGCTAGCGTTCAGATGTTGTATGTACATTTCATAGAGCGGACAGAATACTTAGAATTGCAAATTTTCTAAAAAAAAAAAATGTAGAGCAAGGAAATCTATGTATTTTTGAAGGTAGAAGTAAGCTTCTTAATTTTTATTTGTCCATACACTCCTCATGCTGGTGTTGTTTGGGCCCCAGACAAAACATTTATGGTTATTTATGATACAACAAGTTCTGTAGTTTGAAATCCCATAGTGGATTTGACCTTGTCTGCATGCAATCTTGGTGGACACAGACAGGCTGTCGCGGCCTGGGGAGGGACAGCAGCAAGTCTGACTAAGAGTAGAGATAATAATACTCGGAGAAGAGTGGAAAAGAGGCAAGACGGGAGGAAGTAAGTGAAGTGGGCAGAAGCCTTTTCTTCTGATACTCTCTCAATATGGTGACTTCTAAGGGCGTTTTTTTATTACCACAAAAATATTATAATTGACCTTTAAAAATATATCTTTTTTGATCTCTAAGAAATTGTTTAATAACATTTAATCTACAGACAGTCTCGAGGTCACATTCTTCTTATGCTCAAAAATCTTGAAAGATCCCCTGTGACAAAGTCTCCTTCACCTTCTGTCCCCGCTCACAGCCGGTAGGCAGGTTCGCCCGTTTTCTGCTTGCGAATTACTGATGTCTATGAATATTACAGGAGGAGAACACATTATTGAGTTCAAGGCTAATTATCCCCCTAAGAAACAAGGAACCCTGACCTGGGATGAAAGAGAAGAACAATTGTATTTTATAAACAAAGGATTGTTGTCTCACGTTATTATGTCTATTTTTCAGTGGGTTGTTGAGGAAATGTAGCTAACGCTTAGTAAATGTGGATCGGCGGCCTCTGCAATCAGACTGCCGGAGCACGAATCTCAGCTCTGCCAACTGCTACTAAGAGTGTGACCTTAGACAAATTATGTCAACCGCTCTCATTTTTTTTTCTCATGGATCAGTGGTGATTATTAATATTGCTTAACTCATAGGATGCAAGAAAAAATATGTTTGTTGTATATTGCCGTAATTCAATAAATGTTTATCATACAGCTGATTGTAACTGAGTTTACTTCGTAGATGTTTTAAATTGTTAGTTTGAAATTTTATAAGTATAATTTTCTAATTTAATTATGTGGAACTCAAAGTTTGATTTCTAATGTTTAGTCTATATCTTGTAATTAAAACAGATTTTTAGGCTTTATGGACCTACTTTAATGTTAATGGTGTGCATAAAAGCTTTGTGGTGAAACCCACCATCTAATTTATGACAATGTCTATGTTTGTATCCTGTTCCACGTGGGACACGTGTTTATTCGTGCACTGAATTAAGGAGTAACAATTGGACAAATTTCTCAGAACTTAGAAAAGTAATATATTTTTACATTTTCTTTAGTTATTATAATTGTAAGAAATAAAGGAAAGTGAAGAATTATCAAAATATTTTCAATTTTCAAATATTGCCTTAAGAAAGCAAAAATAATCCTCTATCCACTATTGTTGGCCCTACACTGAATATAAAAGTTTCATTTCTTATGTTTGTATGTTTTACTAAACTACTAGTACTAAAATTATTGAAAATGTGTGAAACAAGCTTTCTCCTATTTCTTTCTTTTCTTTTTTTTTTTTTTGGCAGTTTTTGGCTGAGGCTGGGTTTGAACCTGCCACCTCCGGCAATGGAGTCAGCACCCCACTCTTTTGAGCCACAGGCGCCACCGTCTCCTATTTCTTTTAATATCACAAATTACATTCTTATTCTGATTTGATAAATTTGGGGCAGGTAAATCATCTTAGATAGTGCTTCCTAGAGTGGGTTTAGAAAAGAAGTCTATTTCAAATTCCAAGACTATAATTCTGTTTATATTGATGTCACCATAAATTGTGCTTGTGCTAAAAATAACAATCATTGGACTTAAACTGTATCATTGGCTTCATTATTCCTTTGCAGAGCTTAAATTTATTTATTTATTTATTTTTTTAGAGGCAGGTTTTCGCTGTCACCCAGCCTAGAATACCGCAGCATGATCACAGGTCACTGCAACCTTAAACTTCTGGGCTGACGTGGCCTTCTGACTTCAGCTTCCGGAATTATTGGGATTATAAATATGAGCCACTGTGCCCAGCAAAAAAAAAAAAAAAAAAATCAGTTTTCATGTATAAAATGACAACAGGCACTTTTTACCAGACTAATAAATCTTGTCATGGTAAATGCTTTCTTTTTTTCCATATCTTAACATTTCACAGAGCTGTTTCTTCAAGGGATTTCTATTAATAACAGGTAAACTCTCAGTGGTTTAGCGTAACAAAAGTTTCCTTCTTGCATTGCAGCATACAGATTAGGCAGCCAGGGCTCTGTTCCATGAAGTCATTCAAAGTCCAGGCTAGAGAAGGTACCGTATAGCCTATAGCTACATCATCTTGGTCACCACAGCAGTGACAGAGAACGTATGCTGGGCTCATACCTGTTTTTCTGTTCTCTATCTCAGAGGGTCATGCTTTATTTTTGGCCACAGCCCTCCACCCTGAACTAGTCCTAACACCCCACCTAACCAAGAAGGTTGGAAAAAGTGTCATTCCTGTTTATTGAGAGAAAAAAGTACTTACCGGTGAGCACCAGTAACGTTTGCCAATATCATAGCAGTTTGTGCCTTGAACTTATGTAACAATTTGTGTAGATTCTCAGAATTTGGTGAATACAGGGGTGTTAATGTACACTTTGTTTTATTAATTACTAAATAGTCCTAAATTTGTAATTAAAGTTATTAATTTTTGAGAAGCTTTTATTAGTTTTTATAGTTGGCAGCACAATGCAATCTTAGGATTTTTGGAACATGAAATTACAATAAATGACTGCATTGCCTAATGGAAATCATCTTACTCTAAGTAAATCCATATTTTACACACCCTTCTATAAATCATAGTTTCATTAAATGACAAAAATGGTGAAATGGCTTTCATGAATCAGAGTCATTTATAAAAATGATGGTAAATAGTGAAGCTCTAAATTGTTTTGTAAGCAACACCTTTTTGTTCACCAAATACATGTATTTAAAACTATTTCCTGCTGTAATGATCAATTGTGCTTTTTTAATTTTTAAATGATTCAAAAAGAAAAAAATAGTATATCTTTAGAATGGAGAATTTGGAGTTTTTCTAAAATTAATAAAAAAAAGATAATGTCTCCTGTATTAAACTAATCATGGATTTGATGTCTGACAATAGACTAAAATTGTCTTATGAGCCATATTTCTTTGAAAGAAGAATGGAGCAAAATAATGGCCATCTTTCCTTAATCTTTTCCTCTAACATATTTCTAGGCCTTGCGAGGTGAATAACAATTGTATAAAAAATGCTTTCTGAGAGTTTTGAGACTGTCATGTTTTGTTTCATTTGTACTCTGTAGACTGCTCTGAGATTGATTGATTCAGTTACTATGTTTTGAATTAACAGCTTCACATCATCTTCCAAAATTTAAAATAAACTCCTATATCATTGTCAGAGAAGTAGTTCTCATAGTTACAGTTCTGCATAATAAAGGACTGCATTGTTTCACTTTATTCTGGGATATAATAATTTGTATTCAAGGAATTGTATCTAAGAAAGAAAAATGGGCTATAGAATCTGAAGGACTTAAATTTGAAATAGAAATCTTCTTTGACTTCTCGGAGATGTAATTTTATTATTTCCTACATGCGCTTGTACCCACATAAAAAATAGCACCCTATTCATTATTTTTGTCCTTCCTGTTAAAACTTGTGTTTTTGTTTTTTTTTTTTTTAGAGACAGAGTCTCACTTTATCAACCTTGGTAGAGTGCCATGGCGTCACACAGCTCACAGCAACCTCCAGCTCCTGGGCTTAGGCGATTCTCTTGCCTCAGCCTCCCAAGTAGCTGGGACTACAGGCGCCTGCCACAGCTCCTGGCTATTTTTTTGTTTTGCAGTTCGGCCGAGGCTGGGTTTGAACCTGCCACCTTCGGTATATGGGGCTGGTGCCCTACTCGATAAGCCACAGGCACCACCCGTACCTTGTGTTTATTCAAATTTAAAAATTCTTCGAGATAGAAATAATTTTTGAATGTCTGTAATTTCTTTACACTTTATATTTTAAATCATGCTTAGCAATTATTTCTGATAAATGTTTGCTTTCTGATTTATAATTATAGAATCCAAGGAAAAACAGAAAACACTAAAATTGGTGGGCTAAAGTCATTCATTAATATTATTAGTTTATTTTTATTTATTTATTTATTTATTTTTATTTTTTTGAGACACAGTCTCATTATGTTACCCTTGGTAGAGTGCTGTGGCATCACAGCTCACAGCAACTTCAAACGCTTGGGCTTAAGTGATTCTCTTGCCTCAGCTTCCCAAGTAGCTGGGACTACAGGTGGCCGCCACAATATCCGGCTATTTTTTATTGTAGTTGTCATTGTTTAGCTGGCCCGGGCTGGGTTCGAACCCGCCAACCTCGGTTTGGTGTATGTTGCTGATGCCTTAACCACCGTGCTATGGGCGCTGAGTCAATATTATTAGCCGTATAAGAGGTAATAAACAGTTATGGTTGCATGTGAAATTGGGACACTATCTCACTCACTGTATCTACAGCTCATGCCTCCTTGAGCAGTATCCATACAGGTCGTCCCGGGTTGGGATGTGGTTCAGGCCTCACGCAGCCTGACCCAGGCTCCTGCTGGCAGGATGTCTTGTGATTGGAGCAGCAGCCTTTCAAAGCTACACCCCCACACAGAGCCACATTCTAGTAATAAAACAAGGAGTAGTCACTCTCTGTTTTGTAGTAGTGACAGAGGAAAACTTTACAAGAGACTCTAGATAATTTTTTTAGGATTATCTCAATCCAACACAAAACATTAGCAAGCAGAATAAAACCAATATTCATTTAGGGACATCGTGGCTATTATTAAGGTGTCAATCAAAGACACCACCATAACCACACTTTTAGATTCCCAGTGTATAAAGACACATTCTTGCCATCCATAGACATTTTGAGAAATGTCCACGTCGTCAAATGTATTCATATGTTCTTCAGATTGAAACAACACAGTGACTCCTTGAATTCCTAAAGGAGTCTAGGGTAGTGTATGAAGTGAAGACCTTTCCCTCGAGTCAGATTCTCTTTATGGTTTAGCAGAAGTTTTTCACTCTCTGCCCAATGTAGACAGTTTCTGGTAAGTGAAAAATATGAAAGAATACAACCATAAAAACTCATATTCAGAAGCAATAGGAAAACAAAACTGTTTTATTTATGAAATGGCATGTTTCATTTTCTCCTGGAGAATATTAGTGAATATTTTTAGTTTGAAAGTTGACTAAGTTTCTCGTTTTGCAAATTTGAGAGCTGTATTCACCAGGTACAGGGCCAATAAGACCACATCTTTTCCAGACCCCAAAGTTCTCAATTATTAGACTCTAAAACAGATCAGATTATAATGCAGAAGCATGAAGACCCTCTTTGAGCAGAATGTACTTTCTTCTGTCTCTGCTTTTCAGTGCGTCGCTGAGAACCCAGGCATCACTTCCTTCAAGTATTAAGAGCTGCGAGAAGCATCCGAAACACCGACCTTCTAAACATTTCCCGCCAGTCCCCCAATTGGACAGGTGTTTAGCCAAATGCCTCAAAACCGTGCGGGGTCACTGACTCTGGAGCTCAGAGTGCAGCAAACCCCCGTCCCTTGCTTAGTCTCTTCTCTTCTACCACTTCAGTATTTTAAAGTCTGTTCCTTGTGGCTGCTCATTTCTGGGGACAGATTGAGTATCAGGATGCTTATCTGATAACAGAAAATACAGCCAAACCCCTTTATTAAACAAAAAGGAAATGATGCCATGTAAATGACACTAGTGGGGTCCCACATGCCATGATCAAGGTTCAATTCCACTCTTAATTTTCATGGCCACTGTCTCTCTGCAGCCTGGTAGCAGAATAGCTTCAGCCCTTTACGATAAGATACTACAATGAGTGGAAGATAAAAAGGAATCTTTTCTTTCCAGCTGTCTTAGATGGAGGTGTGTTTTTCACAGAAACAGTTCGCAGTTCTCTTAACCTCTCCCGTCTCTAATGTGAAATGCCTGAAGAGTCATACACTTGATTTTTTTTTTAATGCAGCAACTTACAGAGAATGCTTTACAGTTCAATGAAAAGAATAAATAATATTTCCTCTTCATCCTGTATCTCTCATTCTCTTGTCTTTTCATTTTGGAAAATTTTCAGGAGACTTTTCAGAAAATGCCTTTGTGTGGCCAGCTATTGTTTAGTTGCCTGGTCATTCACAAGAAAAAAGAAAAGGGACAAGTAATGTGCTTTAGACTTCTGCCAGTTTTTCTACCTGACTAAGAATTACTGAGTATGTTGTTTGCAGACTGGAGTCACTCGTCTGTGCTGAGCTTTGTTTAGAAACCAGTAAAGCTTGAAATTCATAAATATTTCTTTACATGAAAAAATATACATTATTAGCGTACATTTTTCTGAGATGATGATATACCTCCAAATACCAAAAAGAGTAGCAAACATTACTGGATGTGGCCTTAGCTCACCTGCAGGTCGTGTGTTAACACATCTGTGCACCTCATCAGCCACCAGGAGGCCGGGACAGTCACCCAGGACACCTCGTCTGCTCCTGCTCTTGACACCCATGTCATACACCTGTGTGTTCTGCATCCTTTGCTAAATAACTTCTGAATCTTAACATAAGTGCACTTATATGCACATTTGGTCTTTTGCTGAAAATCTGCAAAACACACACAAACACTGTACACTAAACTTCTGAGGAACAATTTAATAACATACGCCCCCTAATGTAGAATTAGTCTTTTAAAAAATTTTCTGCCTAGGTTACGCCACAGTGTTATACCCTTATTATCCTATCAAATCATAAGACCCTAATAAACACATATTAAGTTAGAAAACTACAAAAAATTTCAGCCTCACAGAAGAATAAAGAAATTCCACGAATTTTTCCGGGCAAATAACCTAGTTAATCCGGATGCTCGATAATATCTTACCGTGGCACATAGATCTCCTGTGAAGCTGCTTCCACAGCATTTAAGTTATTTTATTTATACACTGAGACAAAGAAAATGCACAACAGACCGATTTAAGTGATGAACTTGTGGAAATTCTAAACACTTTAAATGAATATCTACTTTGCACAGGAAAATATTTATAAAATTACCATCTGATAAATTAATTGTGCTTTCAGATGCTGAGGCACCTGAAGACTCAGTATAAATATAGGGTATTTCTTTTTATCCAAATGCATATCCGAAACTATTTTTAAAGTTCCATGCTGCAAAATGACTAAAATCGCTTTGAAAGAGAGTTATTGAGCATACAGCAGACCTGAGAGGAAGTGTTTGAGTTCAAACAGTCGTATGCACACCAAATGGCAAAATTATACATTTTACCTAAACATTTAGAAATGGCA
The DNA here is from genome assembly GCA_963574655.1 of Perodicticus potto. Taxonomy (NCBI): domain Eukaryota; kingdom Metazoa; phylum Chordata; class Mammalia; order Primates; family Lorisidae; genus Perodicticus; species Perodicticus potto. The sequence goes on from CAUYRH010000460.1 coordinate 8,321, forward strand.
TTTCTTCTTAATTGGTATTTAATTCTGTTTTCAAAGTCTTGTGATATTTTAATCTTTAGAAATGGCGAAGATGTATGAGTTCAAACCCAAAGACATTTTCTCCCTGTCTTTTAGCATTCAAATTAATGCTGGGAACACAGTCTTCGATCTGGAGCAGCGAAAGCAAGTTTCACGCCCCCTGGGGATGACTGAACAAATTATTTAGGATTCAGGATGCTCTTGGGTATGCAATAGGTCAAACTTTTAAGTCTTCAAGGCAAACACTGATAGGTCAAACTGCTGGAAGCTCCCCATGTGTAAAAAATACTGCCCTACATGTCTGGTTATGATACATCAGTTGGTGGTTAAAAACAGAAGATTTATTTTTAAGCCATTCATTAATATTGATAAAATTGATCCAAACACTTAATGTAAATATTATTCCCTTATCACTCACTAGCTCTATGGCAGGGACTGGATTTGTTGCTGAGATCTCAGAAATAATTAGTCGAGCTCCCCTAAATTAAGGAGTGCCATAGATTGGAGGCTCCAGTGGGTAGACCTTGAACTTATGAATGAGGTCTAAGTGATTCATGTTAAGAAAGGGCTCCCAGGAGAATGCAGGAAGGGCGTGAGAAACAGGAACTGGAAGACAGGAGGCGGGCAATGGAGAGATGTTGTCTCAAGTTCCTTCCACACACAGCGGGAAGCAGAGGGACGTTCTGGAGGGTAAACTGCAACCCGGAGTTTGTCCTGACTGAACAAAGGAGCAAGGCTTGTCCACCTCTGTTACCCTGGATGGGAGGCAGTGGGGGTGGAAAATGTGGTGGGGCTGCCCAGACACATCACCAGCTCCTATAGGGGAGACGGCTCCAGCGCCCAGGGCAGTCCTCTGCAGGGTGGATACTAATGATACTAACGGTGTGAGCTTTCAGAAGCACAGCGGGCATGAACTTGGGAAAGTCAAGCACAGAGCTGGTCGGAACATAGTACTCACTGCCAGTGTTCCACACAGGTGCAGTCGTCAGGAAGGGGTTTGTGTCATTCTGTGGGTGGTCGGGAGGGAAGGCAAGGAGCACATCAATAAGAGAACAAATTGCTAAATGCTAATCTGTTTGCCGCTAGAAACTAAGTGTTAAAAGTATGAATCTAGCCTGATTATCAACGCTTCTTTAGGGGGAGAATTGATATTTCACTCACCTCCCAGAGGAAGGATTCTCACAGTCAGTTTTTTATGTTCTCTGCTCAAGTCCCTGGATTGTCCACCTTAAGGAATAAGTCGTCTCTAAAGCTTTTTAAGAATCCAGTCACTGAGAACCCTGTTGTCCTGTGTGTCGTGTCCCCACAGCTTCTATAAAGGCACATTGGCCGTCTGCTTTATCCAGTTGCCTCATCTTTTGTCTGAAGCGTATTTCCCCTCCCAGTCAGTGAGCATGTTCTTCCCCACACACGAGCTCTATTTCCATTACCATTTCATCCTCTTCCAGCACCCAGAAACTACCTAAATTCTAATTGCCACCTTAACTTTTTACGTGTGAATTTCTCTAAACTAATATGCATGATTTAGTTCCCTCAAATAATGACTTGGGATTGAAATTCCTGACTTCCCAGTAAAATAGCATCACTTAGATCAAGCGCCCAGAATAGGAAGTTACATTGGAACTTTCTGTTTTTTATTTCAAGGCCTTTGACTCAAATGCTGAAGTATCTATCTCTTATAGCTATATATCCTGCCTACAATTTAAATGATCTCGGTTAGTTTATTTTTAAAGCGAATCACCACTTGAACTGGTAGTTCTCAAACCATGTTCTAAAATACTCATGTAAAGTAAAATGTTAATGGATGCTCTGAGAGAACACACTAAAAAATAGCTTAAATAAAAGAATTTTTTTAATAGTGCAATTTATTATCCTTTTACAATATATTATATATGACAAATATTGAACATTTGTGTAAAGTACTTTAGATTATGAAAATTTGATTTAATAAGGTATGTATCATTTATAAATTCCATCACAAAGTTAAGAGTAAATTACTTCAAACATTAAACAATTGTTTGTTTTTTTCTGTTTTGATTCTTAGATAGTTTTGCCAACTCTCTGTACAATAGCTTGGATATGCCATATGCCTTAACTTATAATTTTATGTCTTTGTCATGTTAATAAACATTTTTTTGAAAGTAAAATGCTGATCATTCTAACTCCAAATATATTTGCTTTAATCCAGGAACATGTTTTATCCCATGGCTTCCTGATTGTGTTTCAAAAATGCATCATATTTCAAAAAATTTTACATGGCCAAATAGATTTGGAACACCCTGGATCTAAAGGAAAAATAAGGGGGGGAGGGGATTTTGCTAAAAGCTTAGTGACAGTAGGAATGTGAAGAGACACTGAACGAGAGTGGCAGAAATTCTAATTCCACTCTTAGCATAACTAAACAAAAAAGTAATTAATGCTTATAATGATATTCCTATGTCATAAATTCCAATTAGCTGTGGTCCAGTCTACGCAAGTGGGGCAGAAGTGCATGTAATGGGTTTTAGAATAACGTTTATCTTTCACATAATTTTTAAAGGACATTTTGGCATTGAAACGTGAACTTCAGTGATCTTGAAAAATGTAAAATGCCCCGTTCCATAAGATGCTGGTTAAATACTGTGCTTTGTCAGGTTTGAGGTATGAATTCTGCTTTATGTGTGGCCATCTTTATTAACCATTTTAATTAGCTGACATAATTAGAATAATGCAACGCCATGAACACATTGAATTCACCCAAATGGGTTTTTCAATAGGTATGTCCAAACTTTAACAGTGTCAATCATAAATCACTATGTCATTTTCTTTTCCCCCTTTAACACCAAAGGACCATATCAAATAAGAGTGTAAAACTTAACTTTAAATTAAAAGATGTATTTTATTTGCTCATTTTTCATTCAAAGATAATGATGACCTTTTGATTCTCAAGGTTATTCTTACATTTTTCTCATTTTAAATGCATGCTGTTTATTTTTCCTACAGGTGTTTGTTTCTTGGTGGACTGTCCACCAGTAGACAAATTAAAGAAACTAACACTGTATCAGAAAGACAGACACCACTTCTTAACGTCACCGCCAGGGCTGAAGCTCAGGGGAGTGGGACTCACAGGGATGAGGCTAATGGTGAAGTTGGGCTCACTAAGTCTTACTCTCTCCAGGGTCACCTGAGTCTTCAACTTCTCTCTTCAAAGATAACTCAGTTTTATTCAGTGCTTACCGGGTGAAAGTTGTTCTAAAAGCTGAAATTAAAGGTATAAACTTATTTTTCATAAAAGTCTCATGAGAAAAACACTATAAGATCAAGTTTTAAAATAATTACTTCCACGTATCAGATATGAAAATGGTTTATATATAATGGTTTAAAATAATTCTTACCCCAAATTCATATATTCTCTTTTTACCCTTCCCAACTACAAGTTAGAATTGGATTACCTAGATATGAAGAATGTCAGGTGATTATAAAATTAGATTTTTACTTAATTTAGGAAAGAATGAAACTACTCTAGAGAAAATTTCAGTAAGGGGGCAAAGAAAAGAAAAGGATGTGAACAAATGATAAAATTTGGAATATATGTGATGATCTTGGAAAAGTGTCCTACTGATTTGATTGTTTAGTTGACAGATTAGGCACAGATTATGTAAATTGGTTTTTGCGAAATCTGAAATTAATTGTGTAACCTCTGAGAAACCCTCCAGACCTCAGTTTCCTATAAAATAAGGCATGAATCTAAATTATTTCTAATTCTCTAATTTTTGTGATAGTCTGTTGTTATATTACCAAACATAAACCACAACCAGTCAGTTCAGTAAGTTTCTAAAGTATGTTTTGCACAATGAATAAGTATTATGAGGAGCAAAGAAGTAAAGAAAGAGAGTACAAAGTGAACGAAGAAAGGGGAAAGAGGCAGGAAGATGGGAAAGCGGAGAAAAATTCCTATCATTTGGTTTATAATTTAGTTTCAGAAACAGGGGAACGTGTGTGTTAAAAATGACAATGCAAGGGCCATAATGATTTAGAAACGTCATCTCTGTATTCATAGTCTTAACCAGGACAAATACTCTGACAGCCAGTAATGACTATTGTAGTATGTAAAGAACTTGGGCTAGATGGTAGACAGCTTGAAACAAATCCCAATTTTGCTACATCATCCTCGGTGCATGAAAATTAGTAAGGTGCATGAGCACCTTTCATGAAATAGGTACTTTGCTCACTGCTTAGTATGTTTTAATAATCCTCAATTCTGATGAACCCAAGTTGGAGACTTCAAGTTTTAATAATTAATTGAAAAGCACAACTTTTTGCTTTTCCTCATAGAAAACTGTGTTTGTGTCATGAGTCCTTATATTCAGGGGGTTGGAAAAGTTGAGTGAGCAGTTACTTAATGTTGGCAAGGCAGCTGATATACTTAGTCTGCAATATAATGGTAACTTTTCCTGCTTAATTGGGAGAAAAAGTCAATCAAAAGTAGCAAAGAAAGCATCAGTATATTCCTTTGTGTTCTTTCTAGTTTTCAATGGCAGTGGAATGTTTTGGGTCTATGGCCATAGACAAACCTAAGGGTTCAAAGTGTTCTTTTCTTTGGTAACATAGAAAATGATCTTATGTTTGTTTCATCTTCCTTCAGAAAATTTCCAGTGATGAGAGTAAATTACAAAATCTTTTTCAATCTTACAAAGAATCAGAGCACTTATTAGATGTGCCAACTTCTGCCAAATAATCAATCCTTCAGTGCAAACAACTCCACTAACCCAATACACTTGGCACTTTCTCATTGCATGATACATGCCTATGTGTTTTAATATATGCAACCAATTCAAAAACTGCATTCTTAAAGATCTGGCTACAACCTCACTTTTCAGAGAAGAAAGATGTTTGGAAATCATCATTATATCCCCAAATCTGAATGCCAACAAGCTACAATGTACCAATAACATACCTTCTTTATTAATTTTGCCTTCTTTTGCTTTCAGAGGGCATGTAGGGAGAAGGCCAGAATTGGAAAAAGTATAGAGATTTCTTCCAAACGTAGAATTTTTGATGTCTATATACTTTGGCAACCATTGGGGAACCAAAAAATGTATAATAGAAAAAGAAATTAAAATGTTAAATTTGAGGGCACAGTGCTTTGAATAAAAGCCTCAGATAACGTGAGCTTGGTGAGTCCAACAGTTATAAATAAAATATCTGGCATAAATGATGGAGTCTGTGATTTGTGAGGCTGAAGAAGTTTTAAAATGCATCTAGTACCATGCTATTTTATAGAGTATTAATATATAAACCAATCACTGACCCGTAGAGATTAGATAATAACATCTACTTTTATTGTGTATTTTCAATTTATAAGACATGAGACGAGAATCCTAGAACTTGAAGCTAAAGCAAATTGTAAAGCCCTTTTTATTAGTTTGTTCTTTGGGCAGAAATGATTACTCAAAGTGTCGTAGAATGTTAGTTCTGGAAATTAGTGACAGATGAAGCTAAACTCCTGTTTCTATAGGAGGAACGTAGAAAGGCCGAGGAGATGTGATTGTCTTGGGTCATGTGAGAGTTGTCTATGGTTATGCAACTTGATTTGCTTCTTTAGGGGAATCTCAATTTTCTCTTTATAATAGTCCATTTTGTTTTATTTCATTTACTGATATTATTAAAACAAACATTTAAATTTTGATACCCTAGTAGTGATATTTATATTTTAAAGGAATTTTCTTTATACTGTTGCATATGATTTTCATATGAGCACTCTCGATATTATGTGAGTGTAGTCATATTAAGATTACTTATTCAGAAATAGATATGACACAAAAAATCTAGGTTACCTAGGACAATAAATTCAATACTTATTAAATGTATTTGGTTATGAACTTAACAAGTAATATTCTGTAATTTCTTGAAATAAATATTCTTATTGAAAACTTATGGGTTACTTACTCCCAAATATAAAACTGATATCCAACTATAAATTTTAATTTCTAGGCAGTGAACATTAAAACTGGATTAACATCATGCTGATTTTATTTTTCATTGCCTTTTAATTGAAAATAAAGTGTGCCACAAGTCAAGGTGAATAATATCCACAGAAATGTGCACCTGTGCTTTGTGGCTGAATTTATTTACATTCACATTAACTGATTATTTCCTGCCAAGAAATTCCACATTCACCAATTACTCATAAAAATGCCTCATTGTATTTGTCATATATTTATCAGTTCGAATGACAAAGTGAGTATTCTAATATCCTGTAGTTAAAATGAATGAGAAACTGCTTTTTTTAAGCTTGAAGAAAAAACTACTTAAGTCCTGCTGAGCTAGAAATAACCAAAATAAAAGCTAATTACATAAATTCAATTGTATGGTAAAACCTGATTGAAGAATGATTGTAGTCTCTGTGACAGAAAGATCGGAAGCAAATGAACCTATTTTGAAGTTGACTTACCACCTTAGCAAAAAGACATAAACAAATAATTTCAGTACGGCGTGATAATCACTGAAACTACCAGCACTTCATACGCGCCCACTCTGTTTTTACTAGTTCTGCTGCATTTACTCCTTCAAAAACATTTAAGAATAGGTTCTATTACACTCTGCCTTTTCAGAGGAGAAAATGCTGCCTAGAAAGGACGTGTGACTCGCCAAAGGTCACACAGTTAGTAATTTGCCAAACTGAGATTTGAAACCAAAGACCCTTGAGACTAAAAAAAATAAAATAAAATAAAAAGGCATACACCCTCTGCTGTTCATTTGTGGCAGACAGGGTGTAGAGTCAGACGGAATTATTCGGGATTTCTCACCCGTGGTACCTGCGTTCGCTGTATTTATCTTGATAACCCTAACTGTACACACCATGATATCGTGTTATGTAACTGTTGCTTGACACTTTACCACTAGTGCTCCCCCAGGGTACACAGGTATATAGGACTTTCTGCTTGTTCAGACTTCTTATGCTGGCTCACCAGCCACCATGAGCCCAATAAAACATGTTCCTGCCCTTAGTGTCTAAATTCCTCTCCTGTCTGAATCCGAACACGTGCGTTATAGACAGGATGCTGAATGACAGCTGGAAAAGTGAGTAAGAAAGTGCTAGTTAAGGGCTGCACGATAGTGGGAAAAGAAATGGGCAGGGATGGGAGGAGAGAAGAGAACCATTAGAGAGCATCCTAGGATAAGAGAAGAGATTTACTGAAGGCAGAGAGCTGTGAGTCTAATGCACAGATGCAGGGCATTAAGCAAGGTCACATCACCACAGCCGTATTTTTAAGGTGTGCCTCAGGCTCTTGGATACAGATTCCTAGGCTGTGTCATACACCTGCTGAGTCACAATCTCTGCAGTGGGACCAACCCCCCCATGAGCATTTTTTTTATTAAATCATAGCTGTGGGGTGGCGCCTGTGGCGCAAAGGAGTGAGGTGCCAGCCCCATATGCCGGAGGTGGCAGGTTCAAACCCAGCCCTGGCCAAAAACAGCAAAAAAAAAAAAAAATCATAGCTGTGTACATTAGTGCAATTGTGGGGTACAATGTGCTGGCTTCATATACAGTCTGAAACATTTTCATTAAACTGTTTAACATAGCCATCATGGTACTTTCCTACTTATTGTATGAAGACATTTGTATTCTGCATTCAGTTAAGTTT
>CAUYRH010000461.1:0-37578 GCA_963574655.1 Perodicticus potto
GCCTGCAGTCCCAGCTACTTGGGAGGCAGAGGCAGGAGACTCGCTTGAGCCCAGGAATTGGAGGTTGCTGTGAGCTGTGATGCCATGGCACCCTATCCAGGGTGATAGCTTGAGGCTCTGTCTCAAAAAAAAAAAAAAAAAGAAAGAAAAAGAATAAACGAAGAGGAAAGAGGGCTCACAGATCAACAAAAAGAACACCCCAGAAACTGTGGAGGGTGACTCCTTGAGCTACTCCCTGAGCATGGGGGCTAAACAATTTTTCAAATCATCTTCCTGCAGAAACCATGTTATGGAAGACCCGGATCAAAGGGTTTGACTTTTGATTTGAAGAGAGAAAAATTATGAGAGAAGTGAGGATAGAGATGCCAAAGAAATGCAGCAGAGGGGTCTACCTCATACTTCCACTTTGAACAGCAAGATAATTTCAACAGGATATTTAGTGTTAACCTGAATGTTACTGGTTTTGTGATTTGGGCCTAGAGTTCCTCTATAAATGTCTTTTAGTTGTAAAACCATACAAGAACTGTAGGCATAGGAGTTTTTTGTTTTTGTTCTTTTTGTTTGTTTGTTTATTTTATTGTTTAGCAGTTTTTGGCTGGGGCTGGGTTTGAACCGGCCACCTCCCGTATATGGAGCCGGCGCCCTATTCCTTTGAGCCACAGGCGCCGCCCTGTTTGTTTGTTTGTTTGTTTTTGAGACAGAGCCTCAAGCTGTTGCCCTGGATAGAGTGCCGTGGCATCACAGCTCACAGCAACCTCCAATTCCTGGGCTCAAGCGAGTCTCCTGCCTCCACCTCCCAAGTAGCTGGGACTACAGGCGCCCGCCACAACGCCTGGCCATTTTTTTTTTTTTTTTTTTTTTTTGTTGCAGCCATGATTGTTGTTTGGTGGGCCCGGGCTGGATTCGAACCCGCCAGCTCAGGTGTACGTGGCTGGCGCCTTAGCCCGCTGAGCCACAGGCGCTGAGCCTGTTTGTTTGTTTTTTAAAGAGTTTCACTCTATCACTCAGCCTAGAGTGTCATGGTATCATCATAGCTCACAGCAATCTCAAACTCCTGGGCTCAAGTGATCCTCCTGCTTCAGACTCCCAGGTGGCTGGGACTACAGGTACCTACCACCGCACCCAGCTAATTTTTCTACTTTTTTTACAGAGACAGAGTCGGCATAAGAGATTTAAACAGAGTTATGCATTTGTGTGAATTTATGAGAATTAGACTTACAATATTGTAAGTGAACACAGAAGTACGTGAGAAAATCTTTTTACCTTAAAAGGAATTCCTACATTTCTTTGAGCTAGATGCTCTGTGAAACACAGTACTAAGATTTGATTCTCATCTTGCCATATCCCATCTGTGCTTAAAATCTTTTCACGGCTCCTTGATGCCCTATAAGGCCCTTCAAGATCAGGCTCACACTGGCTCCTCCCTATCACCATTTACTCCTCACCCGTAGCGGTCTCACTCAAGTCAGTCCTAACTTCTGGAGGTCTTGTACGCACTGTTTCCTCAGCCACAAATATTCTACCACTCACTCTTTACCTCAGTGTTCACTCCTGCTCATCCCTTTAGGCCTCAACTTAGGCATCTCCTCTTCCAGGAGGCCCTCCTTGATTTTCCAGGTTGCATCAAATACCTCCTCCAAGCTGCTACACCCCCTGGGCCTCCCCATCACAGCCCCAAGCCTTCCACCTATAACCCCACGCCACCTGTACACCCCTGGAGAATCACTGTCTAGCTAGATGTGTTCCTCACACTGGACTGGGAGTCCCATGGGGGCAGGACCAGGGCTGGTTCAGTCACTACTATGCCCCTCATATTGTCTAACATAGGCCAGGCACACGGCAGGCGCTGAATAAATATTTTATAGATAAAATACCAAAGCATAGAATTCTAAGTAGATATGTTCATGTGTTTTTGATGTTCTAGGAGTCTAAAAGTATGATTCTAAATTTCCATATTTCTAGATCAGAAGAAGTTGGCCATCCATGGGTTGTAGGTTCCTATTTCATGGCACATTCATATTTTTATTTTTTTGAGACAGAGTCTTACTCTATGGCCCTGGGTAGAAAGCCGTGGTATCAAAGCTCGCAGAACCCCAGACTCTTGGGCTCCAGCAAGCCTCTTGCCTCAGCTTTCCAAGTAGCTGGAACTGCAAGTGCCCACCACAATGCCTGGCTAATTTTTTCTGTTCTTAGTAGAGACAGGGTCTCACCTATGCTCAGGCTGGTCTCTAACTTCTAAGCTCAAGCAATCCTCCCACCTCAGCCCCCCAGGGAGATTTTTTTTAATGGAGAAATTCCAGACAAATATCAGAGCTAGTAACTTTGGGGCCCTTACTTCCCCATGGCCAGAGCTAGTGATCAGGGCCTTGTTGTCCAGTACACTCCTTATTTATGTCACTTGCTTCCCTGGAGGCCTTTGAGTTTGACATCCCTACTTGACATCTTATAAAGTTCCAAGAATCTTAGTATCAAAGATCCCCAAATGCTGAGTTACTGAAGTTTTGACATTCTGAAGGAACTGACTCTGATGTTAAGGTTTTAGGATATCATGATTATAACTATGCCATGATTACGGTGCTCCACGTTTCTAAGATGTTAAAGTCCCAAGGGTCAAAGGTGCTATGAGTCTGATGGGTTTTTTGTTTTGTTTGTTTTTTTCTGAGACACAGTCTTACTATGTCACCCTCGGTAAAGTGTCATGGCATCACAGCTCACAGCAGCCTCAAACTCTAGGGCTTAAGTAATTCTCTTGCCTCAGCCTCCCAAGAAGCTAGGACCATAGGCACCTGCCACAACGCCTGGCTGTTTTTTTGTTGCAGTTGTCATTGTTGTTTAGCTGGCCCGGGCTGGGTTCAAATTGACCAACCATGGTGTATTTGGCTGGCACCGCGGAGATACAGGTGCCGAGCTGAGTTTGATTTTGTTTTGTTTTGTTTTTGAGTTTGATGTTTTAAATGCTTATGGTTATGAAATTATACATCTCTGAGGGTTCTTAGGGTCTTTGCATACAGAGTTTTAGTGTTGATGATTAAACACTTCTGAGATCTCAATACCCTATGAATATGAAGTCCTAAGGTTCAAAGTTCTACAATTCTGAAGGTCTTAGGTTCTACGACTCTATTACGTATGACTATGAAATTCTCTGGTTTGAGCTGATAAATCGACAACATCAAAGTAGGGTGACCACTGTGCCTGGACACTCAGGGAGGCCAAGGCATGTGGATCACTTAAGCTCAGGAATTAGAAACTAGCCTGATCAAGAGCAAGACCTGTCTCTACTAAAAATAGGAAAATGAACCAATCATCATGGCCAACGCCTGTAGTCCTAGCTACTCCGGAAGCTAAGGCAACAGGATCAATTGAGCCCAAGAGTTTGAGGTTGCTGTGAGCTGTGATGATGCCAAGGGACTTTACCCCTAGTGACAGAGTGAGACTCTATCTGAACACAAAACAAAACAAAAAAAGGAAGTAGCAACCAACCATCCCAGTTGTCCTAAGGATGAGAGTTTCAGTGGTAAAAACCAGGATCACTCTACTTCAAAGCTCACAGGATCTATATTTCTAATCTGAAACTCAAAACATTTAGGATTATAACACCCCAAGAGTATTAGAATTTAGGTCCTGAGAGCCTAAAACTCTAGAGGCCAATGATTAAAATTTCTTAGATCTATGGCTTGGTGCCTATGGCTCAAGCGGCTAAGGCGCCAGCCACATACACCTGAGCTGGTGGGTTCGAATCCAGCCCAGGCCCGCCAAACAACAATGATGGCTGCAACCAAAAAATAGCCAGGTATTGTGGCAGGTGCCTGTAGTCCCAGCTACTTGGGAGGTGGAGGCAGGAGAATCGCTTGAGCCCAGGAATTCAGCACTCTACCCAGGGCAACAGCTTGAGGCTCTGTCTCAAAAAAAAAAAAAAAAAAAATTTTTTTTCTTAGGTCTGTGAGTATAAAATTCTGCATTTCTAGGGATCTCTACGTCTAAAGGTCTAAGAACTCTGAGTATGACAGTCTAAGTTCCTAAGATCTGAAATTCTGCATTTGGAGATTTTTTTTTTTTTTTTTTTTTGAGACAATGTCTCACTCTGTTGCCCCAGGCTAGAGTGCGGTGGCACCAGCCTATCTCATAGCAACCTCTAACTCCTGGGTTCAAATGATCCTCCTGCCTCAGCCTCCCACCATGCCCAGCTAGTTTTCCTATTTTTAGTAGAGACAGGGTCTCACTCTTGCTCAGGCTGGTCTTAAACTCCTGAGCTCAAGCGATCCTCCTCCCTCGGCCTCCCAAAGTGCTAGGATTACAGGCAGGAGCCACCGTGCCCAGCCTGCATTTTGGAATTCTAATGAAATATACTTACTACCGCTTTCCAAGTCCCACATTTCTGGGATTGTAAATTTCTTTTCTTTTTTTTCTTTTCTTTTCTTTTTTTTTTTTTTGAGACAGAGTTTTACTTTGTCACCTATGGGAGAGTAGCATGAAGTAGCATGGAGTTTGAGCCCAACCTCAAACTCTTGGGCTCAAGTGATCTTCTTGCCTCAGCCTCCTAAGTAGCTGGGACTACAGGTGCCCACCACACGCCTGGCCATTTTTAGAGATGGGGTCTCACTCTTGCTCAGGCTGATCTCAAACTTCTGAGCTCAGGCAATCCACCTGCCTCGGGCTCCCAGTGTTCTAGGATTACAGGCCTGAGCCACTATACCCGGCCTGGATTGTAAATTTCTAACACGATTTTTTTTTTAAAAGACAGGATCTCTGTGTTACCCCCAAACTGGTCTCCAACTCCTGTCCTCGAGCAATCCTCCCACCTCAGCCTCCTCAGTATCTGGAACTACAGTTGTGTACCAGTATGCCAGCTAACTTTTAAAATATTTTTTATAGGCTTGGCGCCTGTGGCTCAACGGGCTAAGGCACCAGCCACGTACACCTGAGCTGGTGGGTTCGAATCCAGCCTGGGCCCGCCAAACAACAATGAACAACGGCTGCAACCAGGAAATGGCCAGGTGTTGTGGCCAGCGCCTGTAGTCCCAGCTACTTGGGAGGCAAAGGCAGGAGACTCGCTCGAGCCCAGGAATTGGAGGTTGCTGTGAGCTGTGATGCTATAGCACTCTATCCAGGGTAACAGCTTGAGGCTCTGTCTCAAAAAATAGATGTATATATTTTTTATAGAGACAGTTGTGTCACCATGCTACCCAGGATGGTCTCGAACTCCTGGCCTCAAGTGATCCTCCTGCCTCAGCCTCCCAGGCTGCTGGTATTATGGCCTTAGCCACTGAGGACAGCTATTTTCTCAGGTTCTAGAGCTGTACTGCTGCATAAGCACCCATGAGCTGCATGTGGCTATTTAAATTTAGATTAATTATAACTAAATAAAATGTAAAACTCAGTCCATCATGTATCACTGGCCATAATTCAAATGCTCAATAGCTACACATACAAGTGATTATATATTGGACATCACAGATACGGAGCATTTCTATCATCCTGGAAAGTTCTATCAGACAGTGCTGCTCTAAAGGTTCAAGTGGTACATGTCTGTAACTCTCTTGTCACCCTCCAGGCCATCAAGGTTCTCAGGTACCTTCTCACCCCTTTTTCATCCCACCCCAGCCCTCCTCCAGATACCTGCCAAGGCCTTGATCCGGGAGCACTCAAAGAGCGAGGCAGCTGCAGAGGAGGCGGCTGGCTGCTCCCTCTCCCAGCTCCGATGATCCGGACTCTCCCAACGAGTGGCAGGATTGTTGTTGTTAGGAGCAGGCAGGCCGTCCATGTTGTCCACTTCCCCTGGTACCTGTGCCATTGGTGAAGATGGGGTCTGGGGATGATGAGAGGCCAGTTAGGGCTGGAAACAGGGCCTAAGCTCAGAGGTCCCACTTGAAACTGACTGGCTATGAATCCTATCCCCTCTTGCCCTCAGTTTCTCCGTCTTTATTATTGTTATTATTTTATTTTTGTAGAGACAATCTCACTTTATCGCCCTTGGTAGAGTGCTGTGGCGTCACACAGCTCACAGCAACCTCCAACTTCTGGACTTAGGCGATTCTCTTGCCTCAGCCTTCTGAGTAGCTGGGACTATAGGGGCCCGCCACAACGCCCGGCTTTTGTTGTTGTTGTTGTTGCAGTTTGGCTAGGGCCGGGTTTGAACCTGCCACCCTCAGAATATGGGACCGATGCCCTACCCACTGAGCCACAGGCACCACCCAGTTTCTCTGTCTTTAAAGTGGACATAAAAATAATGTTAATAATGCTCACCCTGACCCTTTGACAGGGCTACGGTAAAGCACCTGGCACAGGGTAAGTCCTCAGCAAATTGTCACTGCTATGATTACTAGACCAATAACATTATCAGTTATAGAGTTCTGTAATGCAGTGATAACAATAGTGAACATTTATTGAACATATGCTCTGTTCTCAATATTTTATATCCATTCTCTTATTCGATTTCCACAAATTTACTTCTCTAAAGGTCAGCTGTTGTGACATAATTTTTTTTTTTTTTTGAGACAGGGTCTCTCTCTGCCATCTGGGCTAGAATGCAATGGTATAATCAAAGCTCACTGCAACCTCAAAGTCCTGGGCTTGAGTGATCCTCTTGCTTCATCCTCCCAAGTAGCTGGGACTACAGGTGCCCAGCACAATGCCTAGCTAATTTTTCTATTTTTAGTAGAGATGAGGGGTCTCTCTCTTGCTTAGGCTGCTCTTGAACTCCTGCTCTCAAGAGATCCTCCTGCCTCAGTATCCCAAAGTGCTAGGATTATAGGAGTGTGCTACCACACCCAGCTATGATGCTGATTTTACAGAGGAGGAAACTGAAACACAATGGGCTTAAGTCATTTGCCCAAAGTTACATAGCTAGTAAGTAGCTACAATTCAAACATAGGCATTGTGGCAGAATTATTGCATTAATGGCCCCAATTCTTCACCAGCATAGCCACACCCTTTGCCACATAACTTTTTAGTGTCCTCCTACTGCTAGAGGAGGAGAGGTTAGGGGCCATGCCCGACCCCTTGATTCTGGGTTTAACTTTTATGATTTTCTTTGGGCAATAGAATTAGGCAGAAGTGTTGGCATGCCAATTCTGAGCCTAGTACTCAAGAGATCTTGCATATTTCTGCTTGTGCTCAGTTATAGCCCTGAGAAAAACATGCCTGGACTAGACCAGATCCAAGGTTCCACTCATTCCAGCCTAGGCCAGCAGGCAGTACCAACATAGCCCCCACTCCCCTGACCTCAACATGTGAGCCCAGCAGAGACCAGAACTACCTAACTCGGTCCAGCTACATGCTAAATGCTTAGTGTTTTAAGACACTGAGTTGTGGGTGGTTTGTCATGCAACATTATTGTGGCAATAGCTAACTGCCATATTGTCTGACTCCAAAGCCTTGCTCTAGAACACTGCTAGATTGTAAATAAGAAATTTAAAGAATTGGGTGACATCAGATACATCTCCTCCACCCTCTGAAACCCCAGGCCTGATTCTAACAGTAAAAAGGAGGGAATTAGAAATCAATGTCCCCCTTCTCAAAAGACCCAGACAATTGCCAACTAGTAGATTCTAGGAAAACAGGGTCAGGGTCTGGGTCTCGGTCAGTATAGTGGAAAAAGACATGCCAAAAATCCATTTTTATTCTTCTCTTCTTCCATGGGAAACTGAAAATGGACACATGGCTACCTACCACCTGTGTGACCTTGGTCAAGTCACTTCCCCTTTCTGGGTTTCCATTTGTCTGCCTGTAAAATGATAATGATAAGCGTACCCATTTGTCAGGGGTGTTTGAAGACGAAATAAGTTAATAATGCAGGCAACATGGTATCTAGTACACAGCAAGCCCTCAATACACGTTCCTCTACTATTCTTCACCCTTCCTTCATCTACCTCGGCAAATCAAAGTCAGAAATGAGTTCAAGTCCTGCTTTATTCTTCCTGTATCTTTAACCGGGTATTTTTAGCTTGGCATCTCTGTGCCTCAGTTTCCCTTCCTGTTAAAAGGTGGTCACCACTGTTTCTTCAATGGAGGACACTTGGCGATGGAGAGGCGCCTAGCACTTCTGAGCTCTCAGGCGGAGGAACACCTCTGGCCTTTACGACTGAGTGGAAAAAGAAGGGAGAAGGTGGGGGTGGGGTGGGAAGGGGTGTTCAGTCTCGCCTCAGCAAAGGCTGACTGGGAGCTGAGCTGCGGGTGGGATCAGAAGCTTTAACCCTTCCAAGGCCGCGCCTCTCTCCCTGCGGTCCAGACACCGTGCCCAAGGAGGGGAACCTGGGAAGGACAAGGCCTGAGGGCGAGACCCGCGCGCAGCGCAGAGGCTGGACTGGGTTGGAGGTTGGGAGCTGGTGCTACCCTCGACCCCCCTGCCTCCCGCCAGCAGAGGAGACTCCAGGGCTCAGGCCATGCCCACAGCGCGGAGGAGGGATGCTCGCAGGTGGAGAGACACCCGGGGGGAGGGACTACCCGCGCCAGCGCTGCTCACCTGAGCCCGCAGCCGCGGGCGCGGCCGTCCCAGCTCTTGCGGTGCCGGATCGCCCTCTCTGTCGGTGTCCGCCGCCCGGCTTGGTCCGGCTCAGCTCGGCCTCGCCGGCCCGCTGTTCGGCCAGATCCGCATGCGCCGCAGCCGCCGCCGCCGCCGCGCCTCCCTCCGCTCGCGCCGCCGCTGCGCTCCGCGCGTCCCCGGGACCCCCTCCCGCCCGCGGTCCCCGCAACCCCGGCCGCTTGCTTGGCTGGCCCACGCGCCGTCACACACCGGGCCAGGGCGGGTGATGCACGGCTACACTCGCGAGGGGTAGAGGCAGCGTCACACAGTCACACACGCCCACGAGGTCACGCACTCCCACATTCCCACATACACACACGCACAGGGTCACTTAGAGCGCTCCAAACACTCTCAGAATCCACACACTCACACAGTATTACTCTCTCATATGGGGTCATACGTGGTCAAATCTGTCACACGCGGTCACACACATGGTGTCCCACGCTGCAACAGTCTTGATAGTGTCATACTATGACACGCTCAAGATCACTACCACCCACCAAGTGTCACATACAAACACACGTCACACACTGTCACACACTCCCAGGCAGTCACGAAGAGTGTTATATACCCACACATCACCCACAGCTTCACAATCACATAGTGTC
Source organism: Perodicticus potto (assembly GCA_963574655.1). Classification (NCBI taxonomy): domain Eukaryota; kingdom Metazoa; phylum Chordata; class Mammalia; order Primates; family Lorisidae; genus Perodicticus; species Perodicticus potto. The sequence continues at coordinate 9,130 of CAUYRH010000461.1, forward strand.
ACACACTTTCCAAATTGGAACTTTTCAAGGCAGTCACCACTCACATCATACCACACACTCATTACATCACGCAGTCACAGGGGCTCACAGATAGCATCACAACAGAAGCACCCACAGCCAACACTCAAATGGGGTCACAGTGTCACACGTCTTTACACAATATATGTGATGTCACACACTGTCACAGTTACAGTCTAATAGTCACACTCCCATAAAGCACACCTCACACGTGTTCCCCACTAATCATATCATACAGGGTGACCCACAGTGTCACTACAAAGTCACCAAAGAAGTATCAATGCCTGTCACACACAGTGTCAAACACAGTCACACTATGACATGGAGTTACACACAGAGGAAGACACAAGGTGTCGCCCACAATCGTGCTATCTTTTGTGGTTACTTAAGGTCACAAGGGGTCATACAGATATATAGACATGCAGTCACAGTGTCTCACACACACACACACACACACACAATCCTTCCTTATTGTGTCCTCATGCTTTTTCAGGATACTCTGCAGCATAGTCAAGTCCCAGATTGGCCTCTAGGCTCTAGGGAGAAGAAGGGGCGCGAACTAGGAGAGAACGATGGGCGTGGCTATCCCAGCTTCGCCCCTCCCCTAGCGGCTGGCGCGCAGAGAGCCGATGCTGAGTGACAAACTCTCCTGGCTCCGCCCACTTAGAGGCAGGGTCTTACAGGGCCGCTCCTTCCAACCTAAGTGGTGAACTGAGAGGGCGGTGATGGTCGCTTGGGCAGTGACGGAACGCTAGCTGAGTCCCGCTCCGCCTATCTGCGTTCTTCCCAGATGGAGGCGTGGCCTTGTGGCCCCTATTCCGGACTAGAGCAGTGATCGGACTGGGGCTGGGGCGTGGCTCTAGGAGCTGGCTCCGCCCTGTTGTTCCTGGTAGAAAAGGACAGAGAGCGCCACCCAGCAGCCAGTAGGTTCCCGCGTGTCCTGAGGCCCCGAAGCCCACTAGCCCGCAGCATGGCCATCAAGAAGATCGTAATCTTCGGCGCCACTGGCAGGACCGGACTCACCACTCTGGCGCAGGCGGTGCAAGCAGGCATGAGCCGGGGCGGGCGGGGGATGTCACGGGGTACATGGCCATAGCATTGGGAAGACGCATCGTGGGGCCGGGACGAGCTGGTTGGGGTCATCAGTGCCCCAGCCAAGTGTGTGAGGACTCAGAGAGCAAAGCAAAAGTAGCCATGGGGGCATAAATGAGGAAGGATATGAGATCCAATTTTATGTGAGTCCAAGGCATAGGAATTGGCTATGGGAGCCTGAGGACTTGAATGACACCGTTGTGTGTGAAAGTAAGGCTCTTATGCAGTGTGGTTGTTGTCAATGTGGTGATGGTGGTGATGGTTGTTAGCACTCCCAGAGAGGTTTTACTAAGCCAGGCCCAACGCTGTTTTCTCTTCACACGTGTTAAATTCTCGCAGCCCATAAATGGAGTGGAAGCTAGTATTACCCCATTTGATAGATGAGAAAACTGAGGCCTAGAGAGTAACTTGCCCAATATCACACACCTGTTAAGTGACAGCTGGGATTTGAACCCAGTTCAGCTCTTAACCACCAAAAGTTCACAGGCTCTTGGCTTGGGTGCAAGAACTGGAAATTGAAAAAGTTGAGGGGCAGGTTGCTGTGAGCACCTAATGGAAGAGGTCACAGAGACATGAGTAAAGATTTGGGTGTACTAGTCCTGAGAAAGTCAAGGAGGGCTGCAAATTCCGAGTTGCTCCAGGAGAGGGGGTAGGAAAAGGGATAACCATCCTCCAGATTCTCCTCCCCTCACAGTCCAGACTTTGCCAACTCCCAGTGGACCCTGGGACTTCTAGATATAGGGGTCCCACCCCTGTTGGCCTTGATGACTCTGAAGATTCTGACTATCTACATGCTCCAGAAGGGTGGAGGCCACCAGGATGCCACTCTGTGCTGTCTCTTAGCCCAGCCCTCCCTTGGAGGAACTATGCTTGAAAGTTCCTTGTTAGGCTCATGGCTCTCTCCCTGCCTAGGGAGACCTAGTAAGGATCTTGACTTGTGGAAAGGGGGCATGGCTGGGACCTCCCAGTTAAAACTAGTTTGGTGATAAGCATTTCTGGGGAAGAGTGGGAAAGGAAGTAAGGAAGAAGTTGAGAGATGCTGAGTCACCTGGAAATCCACTGAATTCCACTCGCCCACTCTGCTGGTCACAGGTGGGACTGCACCCAGGGTAATTGAGAGCTGGGGCATATGGTGTAAAGTCTGAAAAGTCTCTTCACAGCTCTGACCCTCCCTGGCCCCTCAGAAAAAGGAAAAGCTTAGATGAACTGGCTTTTTTTTTGAGTTTCATTATGTTGCCCTCGGTAGAGTGCTGTGATATCATCGCTCACAGCAACCTCAAAAACTCTGGGGCTTAAGCAATTCTCTTGTCTCCACCTCCCAAGTAGCTGGGACTACAGATGCCTGCCACAATGCCTGGCTATTTTTTTGGTCATACGTTGTCATTGTTTGGCAAGCCTGGGCCGAGTTCGAACCTACCAGCCCTGGTATATCTGGCCAGCTCCCTAACCACTCAGCTATGGGTGCTGCCCTAAATTGGCATTCTGTTCTTTGGGGCCAAGAGTCATGGCAGGTACAGACTATTGCCAGCCATGTTCCATGCATAGCTGGTGATCAATAAACACTCCTTGCCTGGTTGAACTCTGATCATACCCTAGCATTGACTTCTGCAGGCTCCAGACCACACTCATTTAGGTAAAACAACCTTCTCCACCTACTAGCTGTGATCCTATCCCAGTTGCCTAAAACTGCTTATTTCCCCACCTTGTAGAGTTGTTCCAATATGTTGCTTCTCAAACTTTGAGTTACAGTGAGTTCTGAAATATATTTAATTGGCCAAAATAGTATCAAAATGTATTACATGTTAAATACTAGTCCTATGAATCTTTTGTTTCAATTATATATCTATGGCTTTGTATGCATTAAGGTTAAGCTATAAAATCTATTTTGTATTGAGGGCTGAGGTTAAAAAAGCTTAAAAAGGGAAAGACCTGCAATTAACTCTCAAATAGTAGGAAAAATTTGCATATATACATATGTTGATATGTATAAATGTATACTGACACTGGTATATAATTAGCATTAATATGTATTTTGTATATATACAGAGAGAGACAGAAGGATAAAGCAAAAACAAATATGATGAATCTGACTCTCACAACTTCTCTATAGGTCTGAATTTATTTCAAAATAAAAATATACCAAAAAATGTAAATAAAGTAAGGGACTTTCTTTCTTTCTTTTCTTTTTTTTTTTTTTTTGTAGAGACAGAGTCTCACTTTATCGCCCTCGGTACAGTGCCGTGGCGTCACACCGCTCACAGCAACCTCCAACTCCTGGGCTCAGGCGATTCTTCTGCCTCAGCCTCCCGAGTAGCTGGGACTACAGGCGCCCGCCACAACGCCCGGCTATTTTTTTGTTTGTTTGTTTTGCAGTTTGACCGGGGCTGGGCTTGAACATGCCACCCTTGGTATATGGGGCCGGCGCCCTCCTCACTGAGCCACAGGCGCCACCCCAGGGATTTGTTGTTTTTTAAAGTTTGGAAATGAGATACAAATGCTCTTGTTTTTTGTAAAAGGTAAGGTCTGTAAATTCTAAAACTGTGTTTTAGCCCCTAGTCACTGGCTACATGTGGCTCTTTAAATTTAATATGAGGTGTGTTAAAAACAGTTTTCTGAAAAATATCCTATTCATCCAGGGAAGTAGCATAGCACAGCATTTGGCTCATGCAAAGTTCCCAGTAAGTGTTGTCACCAGTCACCAATGATGTAACACTGATGGGTACCCTTGCGCTTGTGTCAAAGCTCTCACTGTGAGAACATGTGCCTTAATTTGTTTGGAGTCCTGTAACAAAATACCTTAGACTGGGTAACCTATAAACAAGAGAATTTTATTTCTCACAGTTCTGGAAGTTGGGCAGTCCAAGATCAAGGCACCAACAGTGTCTGGTGAGGGCCTGTTCTTCCTAGACGTTTTAACTGTATTCTCACCTGGTGGAAGAGGCTAGCTAGCTCTTAGGAGTCACTTTTATAAGGGTATTAATCACATTCACTAGTCACTTTTATTTTTATTTTATTTTATTTTTTTTTTTTGAGACAGAGCCTCAAGCTGTCACCCTGGATAGAGTGCCGTGGCATCACAGCTCACAGCAACCTCCAGTTCCTGGGCTCTGAGTCTCTTGCCTCTGCCTCCCAAGTAGCTGGGACTACAGGTGCCCACCACAATTCCCGGCCGTTTTTTGGTTGCAGCCATCATTGTTGTTTGGCGGGCCCGGGCTGGATTCGAACCCGTCAGCTCAGGTGTACGTGGCTGGCGCCTTAGCCCGTTGAGCCACAGGCGCCGAGCCACTAGTCACTTTTATAAGGGCACTAATCACTGAGCCCTCATGACCTAATCACCTTCCAAAGGCTCCACCTTCTTTTTTTTTTTGGCTCCACCTTCTAATACCATTAAGGAGCTACAAACATTCAGACCACAAAACAACATATTAATAAGTTTCTTGAAAAGCAAAACAAAACAAACAAACAAAAAACCCCCAAAAAACTACAGTTGGCCTGGTATGGTGGCTCAGGCCTATAATCCCAGCACTCAGAGAGGCCAAAGTGGAACTCCTTAAGCTCAGGAGTTTGAGACCAACCTGAGCAAGAGTGAGACTCCATCTCTATGAAAAAAATAAATACAAAAATTAGCCAGGCATTGTGGCAGGCAGTTGTAGTCCCACCTACTCCGGAGGCTGAGGCAGGAGTACCACTTCAGCCCAGGAGTTTAAGGTTGCTGTGAGCTAGGCTGATACCACAGCACTCGAGCCTGAGGAACAGAGTGAGACTCTGTCTAAAAAAAAATAATAATAACAAAAAAGCTCACCACAGTTGACTAGGGTCCTGACTTGTGTCCATTTTATCCACTACAGTGGCAGTGAAGCAATACCCACATTGAGGGCGGCACCTGTGGCTCAGTGAGTAGGGTGCCGGCCCCATATGCTGGAGGCGGCGGGTTCAAACCCAGCCCCGGCCAAAAAAAAAAAAATACCTACGTTGACTCCGGCCATCCTCTGCTGCTGCTCTCCCATGTGTGCTGTGCCATGTGTGAGGACAGCACAGGTTTTGTGTCATTCCCTTATGAAAGGTGTCACATAAGATGGGGATGCTGGGGGTAGTGGTCCTTGTTTCAGAGATAAGAAGCTGAGATCCAATCAGGGAAAGTGTTGCTCGAGATTTCTCAGCTAGTAAGTGGTCAAGCTGGAGTTGGAACGCAGATGTGTGGGGCAGTAAAGCCTATGCTTGTCTGTTTATAAAGGATTGTGGAGATGGCAGTGAATATGACACAGTCCTTGGACTCGAAGAGTCCTTGGTTTACTCCCGGGCAGAATAAGGAGGGCTGTGACAAAGGAAGTTCAAGTGACTGGGGGAACTGAGGAAAGAGGGTGAAGGTTGTTCTAGGCAGAAGCAACAGCACGTGCAAAGGCCAGAAGGCAGGAAACAGCACGCGGAACTGAAAGAAGTACAGTGGGTGTCCACAGATGTGGGCCGTGGCTTCGACAGAGGCTGGAGAGGAGAGGCCAGATCCTGAGGGGCCCTGAAAGTTGTCATGAGGAATGTGGCTTTCTCAATGGCCTTCGAGGGGTTGCAGGAGGGATCTGAAAAGGGAAGCACTTAGGTAAGACTGTGGAAAGCTCTGTCTGGCTGCCCTGTGGAATATGGATTGGAGAGGTCAGGACTGTGTGGGAGCCCAGGGACCAGGAAAGAGACTCAGGGCTGGACCAGGCCAGGGGATAAAAATTGTGAAATGATTATAACACATTATAATGGCAAACATCGGGCGGCTCCTGTGGCTCAGTGAGTAGGGCGCTGGCCCCATATACCAAGGGTGGCAGGTTTGAACCTGGCCCTGGCCAACCTGCAATAAAAAAATAGCGTTGTGGCGGCCACCTGTAGTCCCAGCTACTTGGGAGGCTGAGGCAAGAGAATCACCTAAGCCCAGGAGCTGGCAGTTGCTGTGAGCTGTGATGCCATGGCACTCTACCAAGGGTGACAAAGTAAGACTCTGTCTCAAAATAAATAAATAAATAAATAATGGCAAAGAACCAGATAGCACTTACTTCTGTGCCAGGTACTACTCTAAACTTTCTGTTAATTTGTTTAAATTTTGCTTTTGCATTTTTATAAGAGCTTTGTTGAGCTATAATTCATATACCATACAATTCACCCATTTAAAATATACAATTTGGCCAGGTGGGAAGATTCACTCACACTTGTAATCCTAACACTTTCAGAGGCCAAGGAAGAGGGATCACAGAGATCCAGAGTTCAAGACCAGCCTGAGCAATATCAAGACCCTATCTCTACAAAAAATTGAAATATTAGCCAGGTGTAGTGCACTGGGTCTATAGCCCCGACTACTTGGGAGGCTGAGGCAGACAGATCTCTCTAAGCCCTGGAGTTTGAGGTTGTGGTGAGCTATGATGACGCCACTGCACTCTATCCCAGGCAAAAGAATGAGACTCTGTCTCAAAAAAAAAGAAACACACACACAGACACACACACATATATATACACAGTAGACCCTCCATAGTTGACCACCTTCTTAAGTTGACTTAATTTTCATAGGCCAGATGTGTACCACATGTACAATCAGTACAGTAGATCTAGTGTCCACCTCTGTATGTTGACCAGTTTCTTGCAGTCCCTTGGCTGGTTAACTTACAGACACACACCGGCAATTCAATGGTTTTTAGCATATTTATAGAGTTATGCAAATTTCATCACGATCAATCCCTAGAAGTCACTCCCCATTTTTCTGCCCAACCACTCTCCTAGCCTTAGGCAACCACTCATCTGCTTCCTGTTTTTATGGATTTGCCTGTTCTGGACATTTTACATAAATAGAATCATACAATATCAGTTCTATGTGATTGGCTTTTTTCACTTAGCAAAAAACCATTTTCTCAAGGTTTATCCATGTTGTAGTATGTATCCACATGTCATTTCTTTCTTTTTTTTTTTTTGTTTTGTTTTTTGAGACAGAGTCTCACTATGTCACCCTTGGTAGAGTGCTATGGCGCCACAGCTCACAGCAACCTCAAACTCTTGGGTCCAAGCGCTTCTCTTGCCTCAGCCTCCCAAGTAGCTGGGACTACAGGCGCCCACCACAACACCTGCCTATTTTTTTTTTTCTTTTTTTGCAGTTGTCATCTTGCTTAGCTGGCCCTGGCCGGGTTCAAACCTGCCACCCTCGGTATACATGACTGGCGCTGTAACCCCTGTGCTACAGGCGCCAAGCCATGTCATTTATTTCTTACTGCCAAATATTACATTGTATTGATACATCACATTTTATTTATCCATTCTTCAGTTGAGATGATGGATAGTTCGGGTGTTTCAGCTACTATGAATAATGCTACTACGAACATTCATGTGCAAATTTTTATGTAAATATACATATGTTTTCTTTTTTTTATAATTAGCTTTCTCAGGTTGATTATTCTCTTTTCTCCTGGGCATGTATCCAGGAGTGGAATTGCTGAGTCATATGGTAACTCTATGTTTAATCTTTTGAGGAACTGCCAGATTGTTTTCTAAGACTGCTGCATGATTCAGCAGTGTATGAAGATTCCAGTTTCCCCACATTCACACCAGCACTTACATCTATCTTTTTTTTTTTTACATATATACCATCTTACTCCCTTGCCATGGGTAGAGTGCCATGACATCACAACCTCCTGGGCTCAATCTATCCTCCAGCCTCAGCCTCCGAAGTAGCTGAGCCTAAAGGCATGCACCATGATGCATGGCTAATTCTTCTATTTTTAATATAGACAGGGTCTTATTCTCACTCAGGCTGGTCTTGAACTCCTGAACTCAAGGAATCCTCCTGCCTCAGCCTCCCAGAGTGCTAGGATTATAGGCATGAGCCACTGCACCTGGCCCACATTTGTCTTTTTGATAATAGCTGTCCTGGTGGGTAAAGTAGTGTCTCTTAGTGGTTTTGCATTACTAATTTGCATCGCCCTCATTAATGATATTGAACATCTTTCCTTATTTTGTTTTTGTTTTGTTTTGCTTTTTAGAGACAAGGTCTTATTCTGTCCCTTAGACTAGAGTGCAGTGATACGATTATAGTTCACTGCAACTTCAACCTCCTGGGCTCAAGTGATTCCCCTGCCTCAGCCTCCTGAATGGCTAGGACTACGGGCATGTGTCACCATGCCTGGCTAATTTTTTAATTTAATTTTATTTTTTTTTAGAGAGAGCATCTCCCTATGTTGCCCAGATGGTCTAAAGCTCCTGGCTTCAAGCAATCCCCACCGCCCCCCACCCCACCTTATTCTTCAGCCTCCTAAAGTGCTAAGATTACTGGGGCGGGAAGATCCTTGATCATTTTAATTTTTTTATATGTTATGAGGTAGGGATCCAACTTCATTTTTTTGTATGTGAATATTCAGTTATCCCAGTACCATTTGTTGATTCTTCCTTGCCCCATTGAATTTTTCTTGGCATTCTTGTCAAAAATCCACTGAATAGGCTTGGTGCGTATAGCACAGTGGTTATGGCACCGGCCATATGCACTGAGGGTGGTGGGTTCGAACTCAGCCTGAGCCAGCTAAATAACAATGACAATAACAACAAAAAAATAGCCAAGCATTGTGGCAGCCGCCTGTAGTCCTAGCTACTTGGGAGGCTGAAGCAAGAGAATCGCTTAAACCCAAGAGTTTGAGTTTGTTGTGAGCTGTAACGCCACAGCATTCTACTGAGGGCAACTTAGTTAGACTTGTTCTCAAAAAAAAAAAAAAAAAAAAAAATCCAGGGCGGCGTCTGTGGCTTAAAGGAGTAGGGCACCAGCCCCATATGCCACAGGTGGCGGGTTCAAACCCAGCCAAAAACTGCAAAAAAAAAAAATCCACTGAATATATACACACACACAAGAGGTTCTCAAATGTGACTTATAGTCTTCTTTCTTCTCAATGTTCAATATATTGAACATTACAATTTTTTTTTTTTGAGACCAAGTCTCAAAAAAGTCTCAAAAGAGACCAAGTCTCTTTTTTTTTTTGAGTCTCACTTTGTCACCCTTGGTAGAGTGCCGTGGCATCATAGATTGCAGCAAACTCAGACTCTTGGGCTCAAGTGATTCTCTTGCCTCTCCCGAGTAGCTGGGACTACAGGCGCCCAGCTATTGAACATTACAACTTTAAAACAGTTTTTGCTTTTTTAAAATGTGCATATATTTTTTGGCACCCTCTGCATATGTATACATACACACACATACACACACGTAAAACTGCACTTGTTCCCCTTAAATTTATACAAATAAAAAATTAAACCCATCAGGTGGCACCTGTGGCTCAAAGGAGTAGGGTGCCGGCCCCATGTGCCGGAGGTGGTGGGTTCAGACCCAGCCCAGGACAAAACAGTAAAAAAAAAAAATTAAACCCATCATTACCAACCTGGAATCGTACACTTTGAAAGCCAGTCACTAACAATTTGAATGAAGTCCATCTATCTTCTTCCTATTTTTGGTTTATTAGTGGCCATCCCAATTCTCCAGCCCTAAGGCTTTCTGGGTACCATCACCTCAGATCTCCACATTACACCTCTCCCTCAGTTTTGTTAGAATTCATCCTGGCTTCCCTAATTTCACATTGCCTCCAAGGCTGGAGGATTCCTTGAGGTCAGGATCTTGAGACCAGTCTGAGCTGGAGCGAGACCCCATCTCTCTTTTAAAAATAGAAAAATTAAGGGCGGCGCCTGTGGCTCATCGAGTAGGGCGCCGGCCCCATATACCGAAGGTGGCGGGTTCAAACCTGGCCTTGGCCAAACTGCGAAACAGAAAAATAGCCGGGCGTTGTGGCAAGTGCCTATAGTCCCAGCTGCTCGGGAGGCTGAGACAGGACAATAGCTTAAGCCCATGAGTTGGAGGTTGCTGTGAGCTGTGTGATGCCATGGTACTCTACTGAGGGCAACAAAGTGAGACTCTGTCTCTACAAAAAATAAAAAATAAATAGAAAAATTAGCCAGGCCTTGTGGTGGGCCCCTGTAGTCCTAGCTACTCAGGAGACGGAGGTAAGAGAATTGCTTCAGCCCAAGACTTTGCTGTGAGCTGGGGTGACTCCATGGCACTCTAACCTGGGCAACAGGTCGAGACTGTCTAAAAAAATAAAAATTATTAGCACGCCAGTCCCACACACCAGGAATAGTAAGGTCAAGCCTTAACTAGAGCAGATAAATTAAAAAAAAATTTTTTTAAAGGAAGAAATATATTAGTTGTAAACTTTAAAATATGTGTGTGTGTATTTTCAGGGGAAGAAAGTTATCAAAAATTCTTTGGGAGGGGGTGTACTGAGAAGATATTAAAACTCTTTAATGACCCCTAAAGGAGGGCTAGGCCCTCCAGCAATAAGAACAGGGACAGGATCGGGGACTAATTTCAATGCTGGCCAATCTCTGGGCAGCTCTTGTCTTTCTCAGTACCTCAGTTTCCTCCAGATCCTTGGACAGGAGACATAGACCAATGCCTGATATTTAACCCTTTAGCTGCTGGAATGTGGGACGCCTGTAGAGGAGAAACTTGGAGCCCTCGGGGTAGATTTGTCTGTGAATCAGGGTGAAAGTGTCACCTATTTCAACAACTAGTTGAACATCAACAGTAGACATGCCAGCAAAGATATGTGAAGACCACAGCCCCAGAGCAGGAGACCTAGGAGATGAATATAGGGGTTCATGGTGGCCTCTTGGACCCACCCCGTGCAGCCCCAAGGTGGGATCCCCCAGCCCCACTGACCAGCCTCTCTGCTTCTCTTTGCCCACAGGTTACGAAGTGACAGTGCTAGTTCGAGACCCCTCCCGGCTGCCTTCTGAGGGGCCCAAGCCGGCCCATGTGGTAGTGGGTGATGTTCGGGAGGCAGCCGTTGTGGACAAGGCTGTCGCTGGGCAAGATGCTGTCATCGTGCTGCTAGGCACCGGCTTCGACCTCAGTACTGGGCCCCCTCTCTGCCCACGGCCCCCACCTCCACTTCGGCCCCCAGCACCGCCCCCACCCCCTGCCCCGCCCCTGCCACCTCTGCCACCACCACCACCGCCTACCAGTGACAGCTACTCTCTGTCCCCTCTAAGGTCCTACTACAGTGATGTCCGAGGGTGCCCAGAACATTGTGGCAGCCATGAAGGCTCATGGTGTGGACAAGGTCGTGGCCTGTACCTCGGGTGGGTGGCGGGGTTATGGGGTGGGGGCTGAACTGGGGAGTGGGTACTGAACAGGTAACCCAGGGGCCTATGAAAGGTGGCATCGAAGGCACTCCAAGTTACCATGCATTTACTGAGCACCAGCTGTGTGCCCCAACCTTGCTGGGTAATGCTGAGAATATTGTGGTGACCAACACACCCCTAGGCCCCACTCTCACAGATGGAAGGGCAGCAAACAGATCCACGATCAAATCGACATCCCAGATAATCAGGCCTGGGATGGGGGAGGCACAGGCAAAGGGGTCAGGGCCAGGATGGGAGAAGCCTAGAGGACTGTGGGAGCCGAGAGGAGGCCTCTGCCCTGGCCTAAGAGAGGTCAGGGGAGCCTCCAGACGAAGTGATAGCTGTGGTTGCAGCTGGGTCTCTCCTGGCTATGAAGAGATGGACATTAAACAAATGGTTGTCCTGAGTTATCCAAAGGGAGCAGTTCATGCTGACAGCATTTATTGAGCACTTACTGTATGCTAGATGCTATCTGTGTGTCTTACGGATGAATGCCACTTAATCCTCCTAAAACTCATTTGCCATAGAGTGGGTGCTGTGATCTCACAATGATCTGCTCTTAATGTTTCATTTTTTTGTCCCATGTTTTGAAGACCAATTTGCGTGGTTAAAACAAGTTTTGCTCCCATGAAAGAAACTATAAAATTGATTTAGTCTGCATTCTTTTATTTCCAAATTTCTTTTCTTTTTTTTTTTTTAGAGAGAGAGAGTCTCACTTTGTCACCCTCACTAGAGTGCTGTGGTGTCACAGCTCACAGCAACCTCCAGCTTTTGGAGGCAATTCTCTTGCCTCAGCCTCCCGAGTAGCTGGGACTACAGGTGCCCACCACAATGCCCGGCTATTTTTTTGTTGCAGTTTGGCCGGGGCTGGGTTCAAACCCACCACCCTCGGTATATGGGGCCACCCTCGGTATATGGGGCCGGCGCCCTACTCACTGAGCCACAGGCACCGCCCCTAAATTTTTTCTTTTTAATGAAAGTCTTATGTGTGCCAGGATCTGGCTCTTTTTTTCTTTTAACTTTTTAACTTTGTATTTGGAAATGAAAACCTTAGGAAAAGTTGAAAAGACACCTCTCTCTCCTTCTGACCCATTTGAAGGTGACAACAGGTCATGATCATTTGCTTTGGTGTGTCTTTCTTTCTTTTTGAGACAGAGCCTCAAGCTGTCAACCCTGGATGGAGTGCGGTGGCATCACAGCTCATAGCAACCTCCAATTCCTGGGCTCAAGCGAGTCTCTCACCTCTGCTTCCCAAGTAGCTGGGACTACAGGTGCCCGCCACAATGCCCGGCCATTTTTCGGTTGCAGCCATCATTGTTGTTTGGCGGGCCTGGGCTGGATTCAAACCCGCCAGCTCAGGTGTACGTGGCTGGCGCCTTAGCCCGTTGAGCCACAGGCGCTGAGCCTGGTGTGTCTTTCTTAACATATTTTTTCAATTTTTTTTTATTATGAAAATTCTCAAACAGCAAAGTTGAAAGAATAGTAGAGTGAACACGCATATTCCCACCATCTTGATTCAGAAATAGTTAACGTTCATTACAATTGGTATATCTATGCACGCACAAATACGCACAAATATTTTTTGGTTTTGTTTTTGTTTTCTTAAACTATTGAAATGGAGTTGCAGACCAAGGGACACCTTCAGCAATTTCTAAATAAAGAAAAGGATTTTCTCTCTTCCAGAACCAAAGTCCTATCATATCTGAGAAATTTAACACTAATTCTCTCTTAGGCTGTAATTATTAGAGTCTAATATTCCTTCTTTATTCAAATTTCAAGGTAAAAGATTAGAAAGATCCTTGCCATCTAAGGAGCTTGGTGTTTATTCATTAGGGCCTGGGAAGAATTATTTTTTTTTAAGGACGTGTCTGAGAGGATTAGAAAGAAACCCAGGCTAAAATACAGAATGGATTTGAAATTGGAGGCCGGAGGCTGCAGGCTGCCAACAACATTGAACAGGGAGGAGGGGAAGTAGGGCCGTGAGGTCTTTGACCACCATTTCACACTCTGAGCCTCAGTTTTCTCATCTATAAAGAAGGAATGCTGCTTCCTATGAATCCATGAGACAGGGCGGTGCCTGTGGCTCAAGGAGTAGGGTGTTGGCCCCATATACCAGAGATGGTAAATTCAAACCTGGCCCTGGCCAAAAACTGCAAAAAACAAAAAAAGAATCCATGAGACAATTAGTGAGTTTTAGGAAACTCAATTAGGAAATTAGGAAAATCGAATGAGTTTTCCTCTGCACCATACCTTCTTATAACCACTCGTATTAACTCGAACAACTTCTATTATCCCGGTTTACACACGAGGAAACAGAGGCAGCTGCCTAGTGGTAGATCCAGAATTTGAACCTAGGAATAACCCAAGCTTTTAACTATTTCACCAAACTGCTTCTAAAACATTTAGCCTAGTTCTTGCCAGGTGGTAAGTGATCCATCAATGTCAGCTGGTGTTATAGTTTGGCTAAGGCTAATTCCTACCACAAATATTTAGTGAGTTCCTGCAGTGTTCCAGGCCCTTCTGGAGGCTAGGGATGGAGCAGGGAACACCAGATTACTTGATGGTGTGGGAGGACAGAAAGGGTGCTAGGGAGAACACCAGGCAAGGCAAAGGGGATTGGCTATGCTGGGCCAGCCTAGGAGTCTTTTGCAATTTTAAATAAGATGGTCTTGGAAAGCAGCATTGAAAGGTAACCTTTGAGTAAAGTCTGCAAGGAAAATGAGGGACCCATATGGCTGAGAGGAAAATGCATGTGGGCAGAGGGATCAGCATTGCAAAGGCTGTGAGTCTGGATTGAAGGACTGAGGGGAGAGTGTGGGTGGTGATGTTGGAGAGCTGATGGGGTCAGATCAGGTGGGGACTACTGGGCTGGACTTGATGAGGACTTTGCTTTTCCCCTGAATGAGATGGAACCTATGTGACCTGATTCAGGTGCTCACAGGCTCCCTCTGGCTACCTGAAGCGGGCAGGACAGGGTGGCCAGGGTGACGAGGCTATCGCAGTGGTCCCAGCAAAGAGGTAGACAGGACCGGGCAGAATAAAAAGAGGTTAAATTTGAGATTATCATGATCCACTGACAGTGTTTATCTGGGGTGTGAGAGAGAGAAGCCGAGAAGACACCCCCATTTTTGCAACTGGAAGGCAGTGGTGAGCCACAGCAGGATAGTGTCCTGGCACCAAGACAGTGGAACCCAGGCTGACCCTGCCCTGTGTCCTCCCCTAGCCTTCCTGCTGTGGGACCCAGCCAAGGTGCCCCCACGACTGAAGGATGTGACTGATGACCATATCCGGATGCACAAGGTGCTGCAGGAATCCGGCCTGACGTACGTGGCTGTGATGCCGCCACACATAGGTAAGTGGGGTGGGGACCTGGTGGCACTGGCATCACCAGCCTGTTCCCTCCTGCCCCCCTGAGGAGATCTATAGGGCCTTCCCTAGCCATGCTAAAATTGCAAAACGTCCTCAAATCTTGGCATTTTCCCTTGGAATCACCAAAGTGATAAATGTCTTCTTTTTTTCTTTCTTTTTTTTTTTTAGACAAGAGTCTCAAGCTGTCACCCTGGGTAGAGTGCTGTAGCATCATAGCTCACAGCAACCTCCAAGTCTTGGGCTCAAGCGATCCTCTTGCCTCAGTTTTTCTATTTTTATTTATTTCGTTGTTGTTGTTATTGCAGTTTGGCCCGGGCCGGGTTCAAAACTGCCACCCTCAGTAATATAAGGGGACGGCGCCGTACCCACTGAGCCACAGGCGCCACCCAGTTTTTCTATTTTTGGTAGAGACAAGGTCTCGCCTTTGCTCAGGTTGATCTTAATTCATGAGCTCAAGCTATCCACCCTCCTTGGCCTCTCAGAGTACTAGGATTACAGGTGTGAGCCACCGTGCCCAGCCTTTTTTTTTTTTTTTTTTTTAAGACAAAGTCTCATTCTGCCACCCTGGGTAGAGTGCTGTGGCATCATTATAGCTCACAGCAACCTCAAACTCCTGGGCTCAAGCCATTTTCTTACTTCAGCCTCCCTGAGTAGCTGAGACTACAGGCATACACCACCACATCTGGCTAGTTGATTTTTTTTTTTTTTCGTTTTTAGTAGAGATGGGGTCTCTCTCTTATTCAGGCTGGTCTCAAACCCCCGAGCTCAAGCAATGTACCTACCTCAGCTTCCTAGAGTCCTAGGATTACCAGAGGCAGACATCACATCCTCTAAGAGTCTTTTTGTATGCTAATGAGTCGACAGGTGGCTGGAAACCCCTTGGCAGATTCTGGATAGGGGCTGGTCTCCAGAAAGACCAAGGCAGATTTTGAGGGGTAGGGCTGAAAGTCAACCAGTGGCCAACCCCAGTAGCCCAGAAGACCCAGCTGGTGGCCTCTGCAGAACTGGCTGCTTTCTTGGTGTGTGGGAGGGGACCCTACACATGAGCCATATGTGGGGTCACAGACATCTTCTTTCTGTGTTGATTGTTGAGTGGAAGAATAGGAAAGGCACTTTAATTTGGAGTTTTTCCTATATGCTTACCCTTCCACATTTTCTATCCTCCCTCACTGTTTTATCTCCTTTTCTAACATCCTGTTTAGTTAGCTCAGCTGAACGAATCACCCAAAATGTAGAAATGTAAAACAACTGTCATTTACTATGATGATTTCTCTCAGGCCTGGGAGCTGGCTAGGCACAGGGGATGGTTTTTGCTTGGGATCTTGAAGGCAGTTGTGAAGTCAGATGATAGCTGGGCGTAGAATCTTGTGGAAAGCTTCTTTTTTTCTTTTTCTTTTTCTTTTGGCCGAGGCTGGGTTTGAACCCACCACCTCCAGTATATGGGGACCGGCGCCCTACTCCTTTGAGCCACAGATGCTGCCCTTTTTCTTTTCTTTTTTTTTTTTTTTTTGAAACAGAGTCTCACTCTGTTGTCCCAGGCTAGAGTAACCTGAAACTACTGGGTTCAAGGGATTATCCTGCCTCGGCCTCCTGAGTAGCTGGGACTACAGGCACCTGCCACTTTTTTTTATTTTTAGTAAAGATGCAGTCTCACTCTTGCTCAGGCTGGTCTCAAACTCCTAAGAGTAAGCAATCCTCCCACCTTGGCCTCTGAGAGTGCTTGGCTCACAGGTATGAGCCACTGCACCCAGCCTGCAAAGCTTCTTCATGGGCACACCTGGTGGTTGAAACAAGCATCAGCTGGGCTCGGTGCCTGTGGCTCAACGGGCTAAGGTGCCAGTCACATACACCTGAGCTGGTGGGTTCAAATCCAGCCCGGGCCCGCCAAACAACAATGACGGCTACAACCGAAAAAATAGCTGGGCCTTGTGTCAGGCGCCTGTAGTCCCAGCTACTTGGGAGGCGGAGGCAGGAGAATCCTTGAGCCCAGGAGTTGGAGGTTGCTGTGAACTGTGATGCCACGGCACTCTACCCAAGGCGATAGCTTGAGGCTCTGTCTCAAAAAAAAAAACAAAAACAAAAACAAGCATCAGCTGGAACAGCTGCATGCAGCCTCCTCATGTGGCCAGTGCTTTCTCACACCCTGACAGCTAGGCTTCAGGACAAGGGTCTTCAGAGAGCCATATGAAAGCTACATTTTCTTTTTTTTTAAGACAGAGTCTCACTATGTCACCCTTGGTAGAGTGCTGTGAACCTCCAACTCCTGGGCTCAAGCGATTCTCTTGCCTCAGCCTCCCAAGTAGCTGGGACTACAGGCACCACCACAACACCTGACTGTTTTTTTGTTGTAGTTGTCACTGTTGTTTAGCAGGCCCCGGCTGGGTTCAAACTTGCCAGCCCCAGTGTATATGGCCGGCGCCCTAATCATTGAGCTACGGGCGCTGAGCTGAGGATGCATTGTGTTTTATGGCTTACAGTTGGAAGCAACTCAGTGCCACTTCTGCTGCATTCTGTTTAGTAGAATTGAGTTATTAGGGTTGGCCCATATCTAAGAAGAGAGGACTTCACCACACATATCAACTATTTTCTTTCTTTATCTTGTTTACTGTGCATATCTCTCTCACTAGAATGTCAACTCTTTGAAGCAGAGATTTTGTCTTGTTTTCATCACAGCTGTATTCCTAGTGCCTAGACTAGGGCCTGGCATGTAGTAGGTGCTCAACAAGTAGTTGTTGCATGAATTAATGCAAGGGAATCACACCTTGTGGTGATGTTGTAGAAGGCACCAGTAAACCACACCTGCTCCCTCTTTTTCCCCTGCTAGATCTGGGATTGTTATTGAGAGACACAGAGGCAGACTCGGGAGATTCATTTATTCAACAAATGTCTCTCACATGTGAATTGTGTGCCTGACTGCCGTGATAAGCATTGGCAATACAGTCCCTGTTCTCATAAGCTCATGAGGATAATATTTCTAATTAGGGAGATTTACTACTTAGCATAAGCTCTCTAAGGAGATAGCTTTATAAGCACTAAGGGAGCAAGTCAAATGAATACCTGGGGGAAGGGGAGAACTAGGAGGAGAGAACATCAGTGCAAAGGCTGTGAGGCAGGTCACTTGTATCTCCTCCACATTTACCTGCCCACTGGAAGGGCAATTCCATTCGGCTTTGCTTTCTGCCTGCTGGGGACCTTGGCAGGGGGAGGCCTATACCTCACAGGTCTATAAAGGTTCAGTAGATTTTGATTCTTTGATTAAAGAGGATATATCAGAAAATGTAGAAATGTAAAACCACAACTGTCATTTACTCTGATTATTTATCTCAGTCCTGGGAGCTGGCTAGGTATATAGGGTGGTTTTTGCATGGGATCTTGGTGATTCACACCTGTAATCTTAGCACTCTGAGAGGCCAAGGCAGGTGGATCACTTGAGCTCCGGAGTTTGAGACCAGCCTGAGCAAGAGTGAGAACCATCTCTACTAAGATTAGAAAAACTATAGGCCCCTGTAGTAACCTTTACTTAGGAGGCTGAGGCAGGGGGATTGCTTGAGCCCAGGAGTTTGAGGTTGCTGTGAGCTAGACTGACACACTGGTACTGTAGTCTGAGCAACAGAGTGAGACCCTATGTCAAAATATAACAATAATACATTTTAATTAATTGATTTTTTTAAATTGATACAGAGTCTTACTATGTCGCCCTGGGTAGAGTGCCGTGGCATCATAGCTCACAGCAACCTCAAACTCGTGAGCTTAAGCGATTCTCTTGCCTCAGCCGCCTGAGTAGCTGGGACTACAGGCACCTGCCACAATGCCCAGCTATTTTTTTTTGTTATAGTTGTCATTGTTGGTTAGCAGGCCAGGGCCAGGTTCGAACCTGCCAGCCTTTGGTGCATGTGGCTGGTGCTGTAACCACTGTGCTACAGGTGCCGAGCCTGTATGTGTGTGTGTGTGTGTGAAAACTTTTAAGCTTCCAGAGAAGATGAAGGCATTAAAAGTTTATGAATACCTTGGGCGGCACTGATGGCTCAGTGAGTAGGGTGCCGGCCGCATATACTGAGGGTGGCGGGTTCAAACCCGGCCTCAGCCAAAATGCAACAAAAAAAATAGCCAGGCATTGTGGCGGGCGCCTATAGTCCCAGCTACTCCGGAGGCTGAGGCAAGAGAATCGCCTAAGCCCAAGAGCTGGAGGTTGCTGTGAACTGTGACGCCAAGGCACTCTACCAAGGGCAACAAAGTGAGACTCTGTCTCGGCACGGCGCCTGTGGCTCAAGCGGCTAGGGCGCCAGCCACGTACACCTGAACTGGCGGGTTCGAATCCAGCCCGGGCCCGCTAAACAACAATGACGGCTGCAACCAAAAAATGGCCGGGCGTTGTGGCAGGCGCCTGTAGTCCCAGCTACTTGGGAGGCGGAGGCAGGAGACTCGCTTGAGCCCGGGAATTGGAAGTTGCTGTGAGCTGTGATGCCATGGCACCCTATCCAGGGTGACACCTTGATGCTCTGTCTCAAAAAAAAGAAAAAGTGAGACTCTGTCTCTAAAAAACAACGTTTATGAATACCGATAAACCTTTTGGTAGGTTCAGTGGTTAGGATTTTGCCCTGTTCTCTTTCTCTCTGCCTCTCACTCATGGTCCATAAATATATATGTATATATATAGTTTTTGCCGAATATGAAAAAAAGTATATATTTTTGGCTGAATCATCTGAGAGAAAGTTACATTATCACATTTCATTCCTAAATACCTCAACAGGCACCTCCCTCCAACAATGATATTTGCACACAAACATTATTACATGTAGGAGAACTGACATTAACTCTCTCAAATCATTTAGTATCCACGCCACATTCAAATTTCCCAGTTGTCAAAGAATCTTTTAAAATTATAGGGGGCTTGGGGGTGTTTTTTTTTTGAGATAGAGCCTCACTTTGTTGCTCTTAGTAGAGTGTCATGGTGTCTTAGCTCACAGCAACCTTAAACTCTAAGGCTAAAGCAATCCTCCTGTCTTAGCCTCCTGAGTAGCTGGGACTACGGGCACCTGCCACAACACCCCACTATTTTTTGAGACAGAATCTCCTCTTGTTCAGGCTAGTCTTCAACTTCTGATTTCAAGCAATCCATGTGCCTTGGTCTCCCAGAGTGCTAGGATTATAGATATGAACCACCGGGCCCAGCCACAAAATTCTAGATTCTTGATCAGAGTTTTTTTGTTTGTGTGTTTTCTTGGGGGTGGGGGTTGAATCAAAGTCTCACATTGTTTCCCTGGGTGGATGCTGTGGAATCATCACAGCTCACAGCAACCTCAAATTCTTGGGCTTAAGCGATCCTCTTGCCTCAGCCTATTGAGTGGCTAAGACTACGTGCGCCCACCACAACACCCAGCTAGTTTTTCTAGTTTTGGTAGAGACAAGATCTCAGTCTTGCTCAGGCTAGTCTCAAACCCCTGAGCTCAAGCAATCCTCCTGCCTTAGTCTTCCAGAGTGCTAGGATTTTAGGCTTGAGCCAGTCTCGTGATCAATTTTTTTTTTTTTTTTTTTTGAGATAGAGCCTCAAGCTATCACTCTGGGTAGAGTGCCACAGCATCACAAGCTCACAGCACCCTCCAACTCCTGGGCTTAAGCAATTCTCTTGCCTCAGCCTCCCAAGTAGCTGGGACTACAGGCGCCTGCCACAAAGCCCGGCTATTTTTTGGTTGTAGTTGTCATTGTTGTTTGGCAGGCCCGGGCTGGATTCGAACCTGCCAATTCTGGTGTATGTGGCTGGCGCCTTAGCTGCTTGAGCTATAGGCACCAAGCCTGATCATATTTTTAAAATATACTTTCCACCTGCCTTCCATTCCCACCCTAATCAGATTCCAATTAAGTTACATCCCAGGGTTATGAAGTATCACTTCCCTTGATCAGGCACCACATTTAATTGCCATATCAATTTAAACAGGAACAATGTCCCATGCCTTTTTTTCCTGGTAATATTAACCAGCCCAGGTGAATTTTTAAATGTCCTGCATTCTAGATTTTCCTAGTTGTTTTCTCACAGAGTCAAGATTAAACAGGTGGGGCAGGAATACACATAGGTGTGTTGCTGACTGTGCAACCTGTCCCCGCACAGGTGATACTACCTACACTTGATCCCTAAGTTTAGTTGGTTATTGTCAGATATTATTTTTATTTTATCTTATTTTTTTCATTACAAAAGCTATTCAGGCTCCGCGTCTGTGGCTCAACGGGCTAAGGCGCCAGCCACGTACACCTGAGCTGGCGGGTTTGAATCCAGCCCGGACCCGCCAAACAACAATGACTGCTGCAACCAAAAAATGGCCAGGTGTTGTGGCGGGCGCCTGTGGTCCCAGCTATTTGGGAGGCAGAGGCAAGAGACTCGCTTGAGCCCAGGAATTGGAGGTTGCCATGAGCTGTGATGCCACGGCACTCTACCCAGGGTGACAGCTTGAGGCTCTGTCAAAAAAAAAAAAAAAAAAAACAAAAAAAAAGCTATTCAGGTAAAGTTTTTTTTTTTTTGAGACAGAACCTCAAACTGTCGCCCCTGGGTAGAGTGTTGTGGCATCACAGCTCACAGCAACCTCCAATTCCTGAGCTGGAGCAATTCTCCTGCCTCTGCCTCCCAAGTAGCTGAAACTACAGATGCCTGCCACAATGCCCGGCCATTTTTAGGTTGCAGCCATCATTATTGTTTGATGGGCCCAGGCTGGATTTGAACCCGCCAGCTCAGGTGTATGTGGCTGGCGCCTTGGCCTCTTGAGCCACAGGCGTCAGGCCAAAAGATTTTAATTATCATAGTACGACCACTAAATGCCAACTATCCCCAGTAAGTAAAACCTAGTCATACCCCTGGCATCAGGACACACCAACTCCATGTTCACAAGATCAAAAAAATATGCTTGCAGGGTGGCGCCTCAGTGGGTAGGGCACCGGCCCCATATACCGAGGTTGGTGGGTTCAAACCCAGCCCTGCCGAAGTGCAAAACAGAAAAATAGCCGGGTGTTGTGGCGGGTACCTGTAGTCCCAGCTACTCGGGAGGCTGAGGCAAGAGAATCGCCTAAATCCAGGAGCTGGAGGTTGCTGTGAGCTGTGTGATGCCACAGCACTCTACCAAGGGTGATAAAGTGAGACTCTGTCTCTACTAAAAAAAAAAAATAATAATAATAAAAATAAATATATATATGCTTGCAGAGGCCTATAAAATGCAGACCCACACTTAACAGAGATCCAGAGAGAGGAAAGCTTCCATAAGGAGGGGTCCAGGACAAATCTAGCCTTTGCCACAAGGAAGTGACACTTGTAACCCTGGGATGTGACTTAAGTTTGCCCATTTGTAAAATAGGATTAAAAATAGGTCTTGCCCAACAGTGGTGGCTTACACCTATAATCACAGCACTTTGGGAGACTGAGGCAGAAGGGTAGCTTAAGGCCAGGAGTTTTAGGCTGCAGTGAGCTATGATCATGCCACTGTACTTCAGCAAGACCCTATCCTCAAAAAATATATAATAGCCTGGGTGCAGTGGCTCACGCCTCTAATCCCAGCACTTAGGAGGCTGAGGTGGGTGGATTGCCTGAGCTCACAGGTTTGAGACCAACCTGAGCCAGAGCGAGACCTTGTCTCTAAAAAATAGCCAGGCATTGTGGCAGACACTTGTAGCCCCAGCTACTTGGGAGGCTGAGACGACGGGATCACTTGAGCCCAAGAGTTTGAGATTGCCATGAGCTGTGATGCCACAGTACTCTACTGGGGGCTACAAAAGTGAGAGTCTGTCTCAAAAAATATATTTAAAATAATAACAATAGGTCCTACCTGTCCTCTGCTTTATTGCTCTCCATCTATTTTGCTTTCTTATCATATTAGTTGCCTTTTCTGAGACAGAGTCTCACTCTGTCACCCTGGGTAAAGTACCATGGTGTCATAGCTCACAGCAACCTCAACCTCTTGGGTTCAAGCAATCCTTTTGCCTGAACCTTCCAAGTAGCTGGGACTATAGGCACATTCCACAACACCCGACTGGTTTTTCTATTTTTAATAGAGCCTGTCTCACTCTTGCTCAGGCTGATCTTGAACTCCTGAGCTCAGGTGATCCACCTGCTAGATTTACAGGCATGAGCCACCATGCCCAGCCAGGGATTCTTGTGAATATTTTTCCTCGCAGGTGCCCAGAACTGGCCCATAAGAGGTAATCAATAAGGATTTGCTGAATTAATGAAGCAAAGGGTGTCAACACATGCCCACAAATGGGAAGTCTATTCTCGGCTGTTATACCATCTGGGTTGGGCACACAGGGGGCACCCTGGGAAGTGTGCCTGTTGGAAAAGGGGAATGGGCATCTGCTTCACTCTTCCCTCTGTCTTTACCTTTACAGGAGACCAGCCACTAACTGGGGCCTACTCAGTGACCCTGGATGGACGAGGGCCCTCAAGGGTCATCTCCAAACACGACCTGGGCCACTTCATGCTGCACTGCCTCAACACCAATGAGTACGATGGACACAGCACCTACCCCTCCCACCAGTATGACTAGGACTCCGTCCCTGTCTAGAAATTGGCATGTGGGACATGAGGAACAAAGAAAGGGAGAAATAAATTTTGAGCCAAGAGCTTCAGATTTTTCCAGGGGGCCTGACTCAGACTTTTCATCTCTCTGCCTTTGTCTGAGTATTTCAGTGTCTCCCTCTGTCTGCCTCTGTGTAAAATCTTCTGAGTATTTCATTCATTCATTTGTTCAGTAACAGTTGTTAAGTTCCTATTCTGTGTCCAGCCCTATGCTAAGAACACAGAGCAGCCATGAGCCCTGCTTCCATGGACTTCCCAGTCCAGAGGGGAACGGAGTCCTACTCTTGACAATGGCAACTCAGAATCATCAGAGATCTGTTGCTCTGAGTGCTGAGGAAGTAGAGAACTGTGGGAGCCCAGAGGGAAAACCTACCCCGGCTTGAGGAGAAAAGTTGTGTGGCAGAGAACATGCCCACTCTGAAACCTGGTCTGGTAAGAATGGGCTAAGAAAAGGATCTAGGTTATGATAGCATTCCCAGCACAGGTAACAAGGTGAGCAAAGGATCGGAGCCATGGAAGAACTAAAACCTGTCCCCTACAACTAATACTTCTACTCTGTGGTGAGGATGGTTAGAACTAAGAGGCTGCTCCATAGAGGCTAATTTGTGCTGTAAAACCTCTGAGCTTTATTCTGAGTTTTTATGCAAGGAGCCGAGCATAAGAAAGCGGGGGGCAGTCAGCTTCCCTTGGCTACTGTGTGAAGGTGAGGCACAGGAGTGGCGGCTGATGGTTTGGCACCTGTAGCACAGTGGTTACAGAACCAGCCACATGCACTGAGGCTGACGGGTTCAAACCCAGCCGGGCCAGCCTGAAAACAATCACAACTACAAAAAAAAAAAAAAAATAGCTGGGCATTGTGGCAGGCGCTTGTAGTTCCAGCTACTTGGGAGGCTGAGGCAAGAGAATCACTTAAGCCCAAGAGTTTGAGGTTGCTGTGAGCTGTGATGCTGTGATGCCATGACAATCTACCCAAGTGAGACTCTGTCTCAAAAAAAAAAAAAGAGAGTGGAGGCTGAGAGCCTGAGGGAGTTGGACTGAGGCCTTGAGGAGGGGAGGAGAGGGTGGGTGGCAAGAGAACTCAGAAACCTGAGTGGACAGTCCCTTCCAGAAGATGGAGGGAGGCATCCCCAAAGAAGAGCAGGGCTAAGGGCTGTAACCTAGGGATAGAGTTACAGTAAGGCTTTCCTGAGGTGGGGATCCTGGAGAAGGAGCAGGTTTGGGGGGGGGAAAGGGGAAGCACTCCTTCTTCCTAATCATGTCTCTCCTTGGAATCTACTGTCCCCTTATGTTGTTTCCAGGGACACTTTCCCCAGGCCTAGGAGAGTAACTCCTCTTTTCCTAACTCCAACCTATCCATTTATACCCTTCCCTCCTTATGTCCCCTGAGAAATCCTGTTTATTCCTACATTGCAAACTGCAAGATGACATGGTTGATAAACTCTAACTGGCAAAAACTGGTCTGAAGAGTCTTCGACCTCCCTTACCTGAGGTGGCCTGGAGAAACTGCCTTCCTCTCTCCTTAGGAAACTTGTTGTGGAGGGGTGGGGCATGACTGATAACAACTTTCTGAGGACATGAGCTGTGTTTTATTTCAGTTCCCTCAATTTCTTTCTGTAGCACTGCTGAGCATTTAACAAACTTTCACTGGACATCTGCTCACTGCCCAGCCTAGTGCTAGGTAATGCTGCAGACCAAGTGGTGGGTAACAGATGTAACCTTGGCACTCCTCCTCTGCGAGTCCACAGTCCAGACAGTGACAGCTCAGGACTAGGATGGGGAGGCACAGGAGACCTTGGGTCCTGACCCAAACCTGGACTGACAAGGTTATACTCTTCAGAGAGGAGAACACCTTTGAAATGAGATATAAAGAAAGATAGCCTGGTAATGGAGGGTATATTTTTCAGGATGAAGAAACAAGCTTAAAGATCCAGAAGGCTTTCATTCTCTTCCTTTTTCCAGCTCAGATAGCAAAGCTGAGATCGTTGTTCATGTTTGAGTATTTGCTATGTGGCTGGCATTGTTGTAGGCACTGGGCAAGACAGGGAAGAAAAAAGACAAAAATCCCTCTCTTTTTATGGTGGTGGCGGGCACATGAAGCCATTTTAGAAAAACGGAGAGTGAATTGGTGCAGTACGATTGTACAGATCGAGGAGAGTGCCCAGGTCAGATCGTGAAGGACTTTGTTGCAAAATGAAGGAGTGTGGGGGTAAGGAGCCAAGAACTTATTTCCAAGAGTCATCCTGAGAGGAAAGAGGGTGTTTGGGTTACCCAGGAGGGACCACAAGAGGACGTGCAGAAAAGACCTGAGGATTAAGAAGGGTCTGCGAGATAACGGGTTGCGGAAGCCTTGGGACAAGAGTAGAGGAGAGGCGGGGCTGCGATCACCCAGGCAACACAGGCCGCGCCAAACTATTGGCTGGTCTTTCGCTACGTCATCCTGCCCCGCCCCGCAGCGCCAGCCCTTGGAACCCCCGGGGCGCGGCCTGCAGCAGTTGCTCGGCTCCCGCCCACCGCGAAAGCGGGGAGGGGAGGGGTTAGGTAGCCCATTTTGCTCTGCCCTGGAGAGGGGTGTGTCCAGGTAAAGGGACCTGGCAGAGCGCAATGCTGACGATCTCCGAGCGAAGTCTGTAGCAGAGTCGAAGGAAGCGGTTTTGATGGACCCGCCACCTTCCTCCCTTAAGACGCGGCCCCGCCCCTTGGTAAGTAGGAATCCTTTAAAAGGCCTGAGGCGCTTAGGGAGGGGAAGGCAGATTGGGCGTAGCCAGGCTACTGCTGGTGGCTCTGCCTGGCCAATCGGCGCCCCGCGGCGGGCGGGACTCCAGCCAATTGTGGCTCGTAGCTCTGCTCCGGGGCGAAGCTGGGTGGGCCCGAGGCCAGAAGTAGAGGCCCCAAGTCAGCCTTGGTGGGTCGCAACGGTGCTGACGTTCCGGGGAAGTGGTCGTTGAGAACCTGGCAGCTGAGGTGAGGAGAGGCCGCCTGGCTTGGGATCTGCCTTGGGTGGGAGAAGGGGAGGGGAGGGCCAGGCATGCCCCCGAGATTTGCGAGGGCGGGGTCTGGGCAGGGACTGCAGCGCCGGTCGCAGATTAAGGGTACCGAGGTTTGGAGGGATTGGGGACCCAAGACTGAGTTGGAGACCCAGAATTGGAAGCGAGGTTGTTGGGGCAGCATTTTCAAGTGGACGGAATTTGAAGCTTGAACATGGGGAGTTTGGGGAAGCGAGAGAGCCAAGGGTAGGAACTTTTGGCGTAGAGAATCTGAGATTACACCCAATTTGGGTATTACAGACGGGTTGAATTCTGGGCTCCAGAGTGTTCTCGAAAAGATGTTAGAGGTTTTGGCTGGGATCCCGAGTATTTGCAGAAGCCGAGAGATCTAGGGTCAAGGAATCTTGGACTCCGAGACACACTGGCAGGGAAGGGGTGACTGGGAAGAGTTCAGTGTTCGCATCTTGGAGTTGGACGGGAAGTTTGGAGGTGAAGTCCAGAGGCGTTTGAAAGTCAAGGTAACAGGAGAAAGTTTGGGGGGAAGTATTAAAACTGGGATACCTAGTCTCCCGAACGGAGTGGATTGGACAGTGTTTGTCGTCTTTGAGCAGTGGATTGGAGACTGGGTTTCTAGACACAAGGGCACTTGAGGGGGGGGAATCTCGAATCTTAAGGAGTCGGAGGGACCGGGAGAAAGCAGTTTTAGAGCTGTGGCCTAGGGTGGGGGAGGGGTGTTCCGGGCGTGGAGCTTAGACTCGCTGCGCGGGAGGCACTGAAGGGAGGGGCTCGGCCGGCGCTCGGCAGCTGGACGTCCGGGTTCCCTTCCCCCACCCGCCCATGTCCCTGTGCGCATGCCTTAAGGGAGGGGTGGGGGTAATTTGTTGGTCCCGTTGGCAAGCAGAGCCCTCTGGGGATTGTAGTGCATACTCCGCGTCGGTTCGTGTGTTTGGCCGCTTTTCCCCCCACGTTTCCCAGAAACCCTTGGGCCAAAATGGGGCGTTCCTAATGCTGAATAGAGACCCGAGGAAGGGGCGGAGCTTGGCTAGAGTCGCGTTCTAGCGAGTTTTCTGACGGGGCTCACTTTTGGGGAAGCTGAACGTGTGAGCAGAGGAAGAATGGGGAAGGCCCCTTCCCCTCCAAAGAAGAATCTCGACAAAGAGGTGCCATAACAGGATTCCAGGTGGCTCGAGAATGATAAGCATTCAATAAATAAAACTGTTAAGTAAATAAGTGTTCATTAAGCACTTACTGTGTGGCCCTGTGTATATTACTCGTCGGATCTTGACGGATGTAGTGAGAAGTTATTTTAACAGTCCCCATTTTACAGATGAGGCAGATGAGGCTCGTTGGGTCACATCACTTCCCAAGATCACACAGCTAAGCAGCGTGCGTACAGGGCAGAATTCAAACCCGAGATTTGTTTCCATTCCCGGTCTCAGCACTCCAGGCCTGTTTTTTGTGTGTAATATGTTTGAAGAAATGAGTATTATGGAAGAACAAAAATTTTAAAACGCAGAGGGACTTGAGTTAGCTTCTTTACTTTGCAGATGAGGAAATTGATTCTCAAGGATGTAAATTCACTATTTGAGGCCACAACAGGCAAGTAAGTGGGATTCAAACCCAGCTGTGTTTAATGTTTAAGTGCATATCTTGCTTTTATTTATTAATCATGTACATTTACTCATCTCCTAGGCCTTGTGGGATTCACACAATCATATATATATACATATATATATAATTATTTTTTTTTGAGACAGAGTTTCACTATGTCACCTTAGGTAAAGTGCTGTGACGTCACAGCTCACAGCAACTTTAAACTCTTGGGCTTAAGCGATTCTCTTGCCTCAGCCTCCCAAGTAGTGGGACTACAGGCTCCTGCCACAACACCCGGCTATTTTTCTGTTGCAGTTGTCATTGTTGCTTAGCTGGCACCGGGGTTCGAACCCACCAGACTCGGTGTATCTGGCCAAAGCCATAACCACTGTGCTACGGCTGCCATACAATCTTATTTTTACAAATGAGTAAACTGAGGTTCAGATAATTAAAACTCATCCTGAGAAATGGAGATCTGAACTAGCCCTACCATGTCAGACTTGCCCCTTTTCTCTCCACAGGGCATCATGGTAGGAGGCCTGAAGAGGAAATACTCAGATTTGGAAGGGGAGGATGAGGATGAGAAGTGGGACTGGAGTCCAGCTGGCCTTCGCAGCTACCAGCAAGCCCTTCTTCGTATCTCCCTAGACAAAGTCCAGC
>CAUYRH010000464.1:0-11935 GCA_963574655.1 Perodicticus potto
GATGACGTGGGACGTGTGCGTGGAGGTGTGTGTTCGGTCCCTCAACCTGATGACGTGGGACGTGTGCGTGGAGGTGTGTGTTCGGTCCCTCAACCTGATGACGTGGGACGTGTGCGTGGAGGTGTGTGTTCGGTCCGTCAACCTGATGACGTGGGACGTGTGCGTGGAGGTGTGTGTTCGGTCCTGCAACCTGATGACGTGGCGTCAATCCTAGGAGTCAGTTAATCTCATTGCACGAGGCCGAATTTAGCATTGAGGCAGCTTCTTTAGAAGACTTTACAGGGTTTTCCTAAGCAGAACTGTCAGAAGAATTTCCATCTTTGTTGCTGTGTGGTAATTACACAGGCAAGTATGTGGCCCTGCCCTCCAAACAAGGGCCCTTTTCTTGTGAGGTTGACATCCGGAGGGTGTCACGGAAGACTTACGTAATTACTTCTTCATGTTCTTATAATAAAATGACCTTTCAGCTATTCATAACGAAACGATCGCTTTGCGTTTGTACATTTGTGGCAGTAGCACGTCACACAGAGAAGGTAAACCTGGGAAGCCATGTCCACCTGGGGCAGCAGGGTCCATTCCCAGTCCCTTGACGATGGCCGGGCCCTGCTGTGTGAGCTGGTGGGACGGAACAGGAGCGACAGAGTTGCCTGTTCTGTCTGCAGTAACTTCACGTCACCCCCAGTCTGTTCTTGCCACGCCACCCGGAATGACCCCCTTTAACTTTAGGAATATCGGTGTCTTCCCTGCTGCACGGGGAACGGATGCCACTAAACCCAGAGCCGTTTCTGAAATGAGAGATGCTGGATTTAGAGAAACAGAAGCAAGCGGATGCAGAAAAGAACATCCCCTCAAGTTCAGGGTTTTAACATCAGTACATTTTCTCTTACTAAGTAATTGGCAAAAGAACAGAGGACGCGAAATACGTGACTTTGGCCTTCTGTGCTCACCAGTGTCCTGTTTCCAGCACTTCATTTTCTCCTGGGCAGAGAAAATGATGTAGGAGAGACGGCAGGTGGCTGTTAGGTCTGAAGCCAGATGTTCTCCCTGTTTCTTCTCCTGCCCAGAATCCACACCACTTTTGTTAAAATATCTAAGTGACGTCCTCTGAACTCAAGACCGCTCTTACCAATGGTATGCCCAACTGGGGTCAGTTGTCAAATGGTATGCCCAAAATTCTGGGGTCAGTTATTCTAGTTCCAGACAAGTAGCTATGTGCCCACAAATGAAGTACAAAGGGTGCTTTGTCTCATGTTATGACTGGGTGGCATTTAGTCAAGGTCAGGTCATTCTAGCTCGTTAGCTGTATCCTCCTTTGGAGTGAAGATCTAGTTTGTTCTCCATGAAATGCAGTGAGGAGAAGGAAAAAAAAAACTTTGCAGCCCTTCCAAGAGCCTTGTGTGATGTTGAAGGTGCAGGGAGGTGGGTGCTTCTAAAGTGGAAGCCATCTGTTTTGGGCTGAAGCCCCCATCCAGTTTCTTTCCTCTCTGCTCCAGTATGTGAGGAAGGGCAATCAGTGTATGGGGCAGCAAAGACAATAGACGTCAGTGGCAATTTGGTGACTAACCATTGGCTAAAAAGCCAGAGACCCCTTAGCTCTGCACCTCATGGAATGGAGTAATTTGTAGTGGGCTGAAGAATGTGTCCAAAGGAGAGCCTGGGTCCAAGTCAGATGCTTGAGCACCCCCTACTGATCCCATTTGGGGGAGAATAGCTGGGGAGCAGGACACATGAGGTAACAGGCTTCCAGCTGGGGTAGAAGAGTTACATCACTAAGAATGAGAATGGACAGAGAGGATCGTGTTCTGGAAGTGCGATCTCGCCCTGTTGGGAATATCTCAAGGTTGAGATCCCTGTGGGGTCATTCAGTTAGAGCCCTCTGGAGGGTCTGAGAAATGCAGTACCGGGTCTGTAACTAGGGAAAACACTGGGGTGTAGATTTGGCATCATGAATTGAAACCATGGGGAAGGGAAGGGGTCGGACAGGAAGAACTAGAGAGGAAAGGGCAGGTGACCAGTGATGGATTCCCACGGCACACTTGGGAGTGACCTGAAGGAGAGAGGGAGGAATTGGCCACAGACACTGAACAGTGGGCCGAAAGAGAAAGGAGGGTACGTGGAGGGAAAGGCTTCCTGAGTACGGGCAGGGGGCGGAGTCGCCCCGAGATAGTGAACGGAAGGAGGTAACTCAGGTAACTGAGGGGTTCAGTAATCTTCCAGAACCATTCAGGGCAGAAAGTAGAAGCCAAGTTTGGAGAAGTCATTAAGGCAGCTAAGAGGAGGCAAAACTTGAGGAGCCTCTGTCTAGGCAGAAGAGAAGGAAACAGATTGGAGACAGCACACCCAGGGGTGACAGAGCCCAGGACGGGGCCCGGGACCCTGCTGGGTGCTCTCTCTCCCTTCCTCTTAGAGCAGCTTTCATTACCTAAAAGGTGTGGGCGCTGCCAGCCTCCCCTGGAGTGCGATCAGTTCCATATGCTGGTTGGAACTAGTGGAATAACAGCGCCATCGGTTGCCTGGTCCGTGGGCCAGGAGCAGCCCACGTGTCCTCCCACTGCCCCTGGGTCTGCTTGTTTGTCTTCTGTGCTCCTAAAGACCCTTGATGACTTGGACATGAAGTCAGCAGTCAGGACAGCTCTGAATGCCCCAGTGGAAGCCATTGCTGTCATTGCCAGAGGGTCTTCAAGTGCTGCATTGGGGCGAGGGGTGCCGTATATAAACCCCAGGGCTGTTTTACTCTGCTCTGAGCACCTCTCAGCCGTGTGCTCCGACTTTTACTTGTTTTGTTTTGTTTAATTTATCCTTTTAAGGTAAGTTGGCTTCTAGCAATGCTGAACAGTTGGTTTGAAGATATTAGCCAGGTTGATGATTGAAAATCGTGTCTTAATTGTCTCTGGGAAATTCCTTTCTCATCAGTGGGTAAATTAGCAGATACACACAGGCACGGTGGTGGGGCCTGTAGACTCAGAGTCAGACCTAATAGACGTTAGACTAGCTACTTTGTTTCTTTGTGCCTCAGTTTCCTCAGCTGTGAAAGGAGGGTTGTGATGGGTCCTGCCTCAGAAGGCTGCTGTGGGATCGATGTCATGCTCAGCATGGCGCCTGGTGCACGGACAGCATGGAGCAGGTGTGCTGCTGCTGTCACTGCTACATTTCTCTGTTGCTAAAGGCCCCGAATGACCAACATCGGCTGCAGTGGTGAAGCACAGGAGAAGGAACACAAGCCCAGATGTGGTGCCCTGGGGCCCGCCCCCAACCCCTCTCCCCCTGACCACACAGCCCACCCTCTCCTGCGTCCTTTGTCCCACCCACACTCATAGACGTGGGTCTCCTTACTTCCTCAGTTATTACTTTTTTCTTCCCAGGGGCTTTCCAGACTTCTTGGTCTGCGTCAGGCTAAAGCCTTTTGGAAGCCCAGACCTTGATTTGGGGGCTAAGTTTTGTTTCCTACAAGTGTCGGTTTGTACCCAGCTACGGGATAGGATCCGTTTCATGAGCTGGTTACTAGAAGTGATCCGTGCTGATCTGGTGATGCCAAAATCACTCAAGTTTGGGTAGAAGAAAATTAAGATAAAATAAGACCAGTTAAAAAAGTAACCTCATTGTACGTACCCTCACATTAATCTGAAATAAATAAACGAAATATAAATAGTGGGGGGAAAAAGCATCAGAGGTTGGTTCTACTTCGTGTCTTCTTTGAAGCACAGGTGGACTTTGTGGTCTGCAGGATAAGTGGGGTGATTTTAGGGTGTCCTTCCAACACTAATATGCTCTGACCCCGTCAGAAGTTTTGGACGCGTCGGGGAGCAGGGTACAATGAATGGGCAATTGGGAAGGAAGCCTGAGGTTGGTATTTGTGTCTGGAGCGGGGCAGGTTGTCACCACTAACGCTGTGTATCTGCAACCCTCCACTTTTGCTCCAGGGAAGGCCGCTCAAACGCCCACATCAGAGGAGATTACCAAAGAATCGGGGACATCATGCTGAAGAACATTCAGGGCATGAAGGTGAGCTTCGGGGCTGGGGTGGAGCAAGCTCACCAGGGAAGGCGAGGCTCGGGCCACAGGGATGTTGGCCACACTCCCTTGTGTCACCTCTGCACTCGGCTCAAAGTGACTGTTGAGGTAGACTGCCCTTCCAGCCCTTCTAGATAATTTTATCTTAAAGCATAAAGGAAAATCCAAGCACTTTGGGGAAAGCGCGTTTGGTGGTTTTATTGTTTCAGAAGCTCTGTACTATACCCAAAACAGGTATTTTCTGGAAACAGATCATTTAGAAACTTTAAAAACAAATGTAGTTATAACATTATTTGTTTGACTGAACATTTCATTCTCAGTCACTGTTTTGGCTGCTTCTAAGCATGATAAAAATACTAGATTTGGAGCTATGTAGGAATTCCGGTAAATTCTACCCCTTTAAATCAGCATACAAGGCAAATATGTTTTTAACCATCCACCAATATACCCACAAAAGTCTATAGATGGCAAACTGATACCCTATTACACTTTTGAAAACTGCCTCATGTCTCATATCTAAAATTTGTTGTCTTTTTGTTTTCATTTTAATCTATTAGTAATTCCTAATACAGAATGTTTCAGTTCATGAATGCATTTGCATTTTAAAGCAGTCTTCCTGTATCTCAACGGCCAGAACCTAATAACCTTACAAACTAATCACTGCCCAGAGCAAACTGATAAGCCCCCAGAGGAGGCAGGCGCTCAAACATGTCCCCATCCCAGGCCGTCAGCCACCTGTCTGTCCCTCATGCAGTGTCCTCTCCAGATGAGGCACTCAGGGAATAAAAGTTACCATTGGGGTTTGAACTAATTCCGCCGAATCTGGCTAAGTGGGCTCAGAACTGATTTGTCCCCCTAGAGTGATACATCTCGTTAGGTAGAGACCAGGGAAGGTGGTGGGTGGGAAGTGGCACAGAACAGACAGGGTCATCGAAGGCCCCTCGAGATTTCCTGTCAGTCTCTTTCTCTTAATAAAGATCAAGGCATCGTTTGCCAGATTGTGAGTGATTGTTCAGCTTTTCTCTGCAATTTTGTGCGGTATCAGAGAGAGGCCCAGGGAGTGATCAGGATTTCAGAATGCCGCGCATCAAGGAAAAGCAAGAATCATCCAAGACGCCCCACAACTGTGGCATGTTTAATGGTGTAGACACAGGTTAATGCACAAAATTCAGATGTACCAGGAATTGACATCTTTTCAACTTTCCACGGTAGCTTTAAAAATTTATCTATATACTCTGTTGCCCAGGCTAGAGTGCTGTGGCTCAGCTTAGCTGCTGCCACCTCAAACTCCTGGGCTTAACCAATCCTCTTGCCTCAGGCTCCCAAGTAGCTGGGAGCACAGGCACCCACCACAACGCAGCTAATTTCTCTATTATTTTAGTAGAGACAGGGTCTCACTCTTGCTCAGGCTGGTCTCAAATTCCTGAGCTCAAGCAATCCTCCTACCTTGGCTTCCCAGAGTGCTAAGATTACAGGCACGAACCACTGAACCTGACCAATATGTTTTCTTTTTTAGAGCAATTTGAGGTTTACAGAAACTTAGGTTTCTTAGGTTGAGCAGATAGTACAGAGAGTTCCCACATTCTTCCTCCCACCCCCACTCACAGTTTCCCCTCTTATTAGCATTTTTTGCAATGGTGTGATACATCTGCTGAATTGATGAACCAGTATTGATATGTTATTGTTAACCAGAAGCCAGAGTTGACAAATGTGCAGTGACGTGGGTCCACGTAACAGTGTCACACCTGGCACGTCTCCGTGCTCTGCCTGCTCAGCCCCCGCCACCCCCCAGATCCCTGGCAACCACCCACCCTTTCTTGTCTCTATAGTTGAGCTTTTTCCAAAATGTCACACATAGTTAGACTCATACAAGATGTCTCCTTTTTAAACTTGTTTCTTTCACTTTTGAAGAGTGTCCTTTTCTCCCTCTTCTGTGCCCCAGTGTGGCCGGTGTTTCTTCTTAGTGTTTTGCTCCTTCTTGTGTTCTCTGCTTTCTCACCGCCTCTCACCCTGTTCCCTTCTCTGACATCACAGCCTGCCTGGGGGCCGTCCCCAGGGTGCTGTTCACCAGCTCTTCTTTGTCCCCTTCTCTGGCTTGTGCACCAGCTCCCCACTAGCTCCCCACCGCTGCCTTCCCGTGGAGAGCTGGTGTCCACCCTCCCCTCCCTTCACCTACTGCAGAGACCTCCTGAAACACACCTGGGTCTGCTCCCGGCACTGTCTCTCCTCCGTCTGGGGAGGTGGCATTTCGGCACACGGCCACGCCCTCTGCTGTGCTGGCATCTCAGTACTGTGCCTGTGCCACAGAGTTTACAGCATGGAGCTCTGTGCAAGTTAAATAAAAATAGATGGCGTGGCTGAGAGCACTGGCAGCCTTTTAGAGAAATGACTTGGGTGTTTTTTTATTATGGCTGTTTTGATTTTTGAGAATTTTTATAAAGCATGAAGAAGAATAACAGAAGTTTCTAGGAACGTGGAAGCCCAGGTTAGCACTGTTGTCCAAAATGCTCAGATGACCTTTGGCTTACAGTCTTCCCTGTCTGGGCCTGGCCCCTGCACCCACCTGTGTGGGCGTGGGCGTGGGCCTGCCACCTGCAGCCTCCAGTCTCATTGCCTGTGGCCAGACTCTATACACAGGAGGGAGGCAACGTGACCCGGGGAGCCTGGCTTGGCCTTCACCCCCACTTGAGAGCAACCCAGATCATGATCTCCAGCCCCCACTGTGAACTTCCACTTGCATGCACACCAGCACCTGAGGATCAATGCAAAGAAGAGAAATGCCTAGGCTTTCATCTGACCCGCCCCGGCCATCCATGCAGGGACCTTCACTCCTTCCTGAACCTTCTGTCTCGCCTGTCTTCCAAAACTCCTAGCACTGTGCTTCTCCCAGCTGGCAGTTTTCGCTCGGTCTTCCCTCCCCTAGACAGCCAGGTCAGCTTCCTGGTGCGTACCTTGCTGCCTGGCGACCGGGCCTCCTAATCTGCCGTTTACGTTATGGGCAGCAGCAGCGTCTGCACAGCACAGAAGTGACTGTGCTCAGAACCCTGCTAGTTTCTTTGTGCTTTGGAGAATGCAATCCAAACCCTAAACCCGACGAAGGAAAGCCTTCCCACCCACTTCCACAGCGATCTTTCTGGACCCCTTTTCCCCACCTCTTACCTGCTCTTCATTCCAGCCCTGGTGAACTCGTGTGTCCATGTAAGACCCCTACCTTGGCTTGAGTGCAGGCATTGCTTCGTCTGCTCATTAGTAAATCAAGACAAGGCATTTATTGGACCCCTGCTTTGTATGATGCCCTCTCTCAGAGTCCATTGGGGACTACACGTATGGTAGCATGGCACAGAGGTGCATACGTGCCTAGGTGTACACACACGCAAGGGAGGGTGTTTTTAACTGGAGCAGTTCGAGTACTTCTGTGAGCAGTACTGACACCAATTTCCTGGTGTTGAATGGTGCCCTGGTCATGAGGGATATCACCATTAGGAGAGGCGGGTGAGGGATGCCCAGTCCTTCCCCACACGTTTCTTTGCAACTTCCTGTGATCTCTGTTTCAAAATAGGAAGTCAGAAAATAACCCCAGCAGGGGAGCCGTGTGATGTGGACTAATCTGGACAGAGCAGGGGGCTTTGTGTGCAGAGGCTCAGGGCACAAGAGCCTGTCACGCTCTAGTGCAGGGTGGTCAGTGGGTGGCCTGGGGTGAGAGGAGCCGGAGTTGATGCTGGAGCGTTGGGACGGGCCCCATGCTGAGCATCGTCTCCGGTGACCTCTTAGAAAGTCCTTTTTGGTGGCCTGCCAATAAAGTGGAGGGAATGGAGACCCCATCCCAGCACTGGGCAAGGCCAGGAGGAAACAAGGACAGAGACTGCAGGGAAGGAGATAGACAGACGTTTTTAGGAGGGTGAATTGATGGGACTTGGGGAAGGTCCAGACACAGACTCTGGAACATTCCCCAGGTTTTGCCATCCCAAGGAGCTAGTTGGTGGTGGCACTGCTGAGACAGAAGGGGTGGACACACAGGCACTGCTGATGTCGCATGCACAGCCCAGAGGAGGGAGTGCTCCTCCTCCACCCCCACTTTTTTTTGCCCATTTTGAAGCAAATAGCAAAATACGAAAAGTGTAAAACTTAAAAGAAATTAAACAAATGTGATGGAATGAGGAAGGCGCGGGCCATCAGGGCAGGCCGCCCACACCTTCCTTCTCTGTCACCCACCAGCACCTGGCGGCTCACCTGTGGCAGCACAGCGAGGCGCTGGAGGCGCTAGAGACCGGCATCAAGGGCTCCCGGCGGCTGGAGGCCACATGCCGGGACTTCGAGCTGCAGAAGGTGTGCTACCTGCCGCTCAACACCTTCCTGCTGCGCCCGCTGCACCGGCTCATGCACTACAAGCAGGTCCTGGAGCGGCTGTGCAAGCACCACCCACCCAGCCACACCGACTTCCGGGACTGCCGAGGTGAATGCCGGGGGCCACGCATGTCAGGCCAGCTGGGCATCAAGGTGCTCGGGGGTGGTGGCTGGTAGAATGACCCAGGTGTTCCTATTCTTGATTTGATGCTTTCTGGTACATCGTGACCTTCCCCCAGAGAAGATGCTAATGGTCATCATGACCCCTCCTCCTCGCCCTTGTGTACACATTTTCTCCTTTGGTCCTTTGTGGTTTAGGGCAAAGTCCCCCCAGAGAAGCTCCACTCACAGCCCCTCTAGGAAGCCTCCTGCCTGCGTGGTTGAAACTCATTGCTCCCCCCTTGGACCCACCACAGAACGTGGCTTGTCACAGACACCAGTGCTCATTGCTGCTGGGCATTTGTGTGGACCATGCGCCAGTCACCATAATGAGCACTCGCCTGTGTTAACTGTTCATCTTCACAAGCCAAAGGTGTGGGGCGCTTGTTTTACATATGGGGACTACTGACCAGAGAGGTTAAGGTCTGTCCAGAGTCACAGGCTGGGAGGAATGGATTTGGAACCTAAGCCTAGAGCCCATGGTGGCAGCCACCCTACCCGGCAGTCTGAGGGGGATGTCATCCATGCTCACCTGCTCAGCCCCTGGGCCAGGTACTGTGCCAGCATCATGCCACGCTCACAGCCTGACTTTTTTTACAGCTTTGTTAGACTGGTAGCATTATCCCATTTTACAGGTAAGGAAACTGATGCTCAGAGTGGGGGAAAGGACGTCCAGCTCACACTCAGGAGCAAGTCAGAGCTGGCCTTCCAGACCACGCTTTTCCCACGAAAGAGGTGCCATGCATCCTCTTTAGAATGAAAGTTGTTTTGTCTCATGTTATCCGTGGTCTGTTGGCATCTCCACTGTCCGGCCAACCCGTAAGTCCCTGGAAGGTCAGGGCTGCACACAGAGCAGCCCTTTGTAGGTGGCTCTTGAATAGCACAGATCTGTACACGCACTAGCAGGTCAAGGCCCTTATCAATGGCCTGAAGTCCAAGAAACACCTCTCAACTCTTCAGCCACCTGTGTCATCTTTTTAAAACTCCATCTCCTTACTCTTTTGCTTAAAATCTGGGTGCCACCTGACTGCCTCAGGGTAAAATCTAAATTCTTTATGATCAGGCCCATCCAGTCTTTCCTGCACCAGCTCTGCATGGAGCACCTGTGTTAGGTGATGAGAGGGAAGGGAACAGGGCAACTCATAAGCAGGCACCGTGGTGGGGCTGTGACAGAGAAACGCCAACTGGGGCATCAGACCCAACCTGGGGCCAGGGGTTCTTAGAGGGAAAAGATGTTTAAGGTTAGAGCTAGAATTTAAATAAACATTTTCCTAAACATGTCCTAGAATAGCACATATAACATATAACAAGTCCAAAGGGGATAGAGACTGTGGAAATTCTGTGTGGCTACAATGTGGGACAATAAGAATGACGAGATGAGGCTGTGGCATAGTAGGCAGCAACCAGGTCCCACGGGGTCTTATAAACACAAGGCCTTATCAGCAAAGGCAAAAGTGTTTTGTTTTGTTTTCTTTTTTCTGAGACAGAGCCTAAAACTGTCACCCTGGATAGAGTGCTGTGGCATCTCAGCTCACAGCAACCTCCAATTCCTGGGCTCAAGCAAGTCTCCTGCCTCTGTCTCCCAAGTAGCTGGGACTACAGGCGCCCGCCACAACGCCTGGCCATTTTTTTTTTGGTTGCAGCCGTCATTGTTGTTTGGCGGGCCCTGGGCTGGATTCAAACCTGCCAGCTCAGGTGTACGTGGCTGGCGCCTTAGCCTGTTGAGCCACAGGCGCCGAGCCAAAGGCAAAAGTGTTTTAAGGAGGAGAATGGTGATACAAGGTTTGTTCTAGAAAAGTCCCTGTTAGTATCTATAATATATAAAGGACTTCTACAAATTAGTTTTGATAAAGACAACCCAATACATAGGAGACTTGGCAGTGTAAGACCCTGGCAGTTCGTGGAAGGGGAAGACAAATGCCTTATAATGTGGTTTTCTGTAGACCATCAGTCTTTAAAATAAACCACGCTGCCTCAGGCCTCCATGCAGTGGCATATTCTATTCCTCCTGATGGAAGCATTGCCACCACCTCCTTGACTTTCCTGGAAAAATCCTTCTCATCCTTTAAGCCTTAGCTTTTGCCAGACACTTGAGATTGAGCTAAAAGAGCTTGCTCTTACTGTTCTGGCATTGCCAGTGGGCCATGCCTGGAGGAAATGACCCAAGGCCCCTCCCAGCTCTGAGGACTCCACAGATGTATTTACTCATGGGGATAAGAAAATTTGGTTTTACACATGCTGTCCTTGGCAGACTTGGCCAGTTTCCATTCTATTGTTTTTCTAAACCAGCGGTTCTCAACCTGTGGGTCGTGACCCACAGGAACTGTATTAAAGGGCTGTGGCATGAGAAAGGTGGAGAACCACTATTCTAAACAGTCCCCTGATGGAAATAGTCTATCCTTGATAATTAAATGGATAAAAGTGTCTCTTAACTTAAAACATAAGGTGACAACACTGGAGAAAGTTTGAGGAGACAAACTATGTGAGGGTGTAGATTTCCTAAGCTAAAGGGATACTGAACACCCAGAGCTCTGCTCAGCATGCCCTGCCCACAGGCGCCTGGACCTGCTCCCAGCATGCCCTGCCCACAGGCGCCTGGACCTGCTCCCAGCATGCCCTGCCCATAAGTGCCTGGACCTGCTCCCAGCATGCCCTGCCCACAAGTACCTGGACCTCCTCCCAGTATGCCCTGCCCATAGGCTCCTAGACCTACTCCCAGCATGCCCTGCCCACAGGTGTCTGGACCTCCTTCCAGCATGCCCTGCCCACAGGCGCCTAGACCTGCTCCCAGCATGCCCTGCCCACAGGCGCCTGGACCTGCTCCCAGCATCCCCTGCCCACAGGCGCCTGGACCTGCTCCCAGCATGCCATGCCCACAGGCGCCTGGACCTGCTCCGCATGCCCTGCCCACAGGCTCCTAGACCTGCTCCCAGCATGCCCTGCCCACAGGCTTCTAGACCTCCTCCTGGCATGCCCTGCCCACAGGTGCCTAGACTTGCTCCAGGCATGCCCTACCCACAGGTGCCTAGACGACCTCCCAGCATGCCCTGCCTACAGGCACCTAGACTTGCTCCAGGCATGCCCTGCCCACAGGTGCCTAGACCTGCTCCCAGCATGCCCTGCCTATAGGTGCCTGGACCTGCTCCCAGCATGCCATGCCCACAGGCGCCTAGACCTGCTCCGCATGCCCTGCCCACAGGCTCCTAGACCTGCTCCCAGCATGCCCTGCCCACAGGCGCCTAGACTTGCTCCAGGCATGCCCTACCCACAGCATCCTAGACCTGCACCCAGCATGCCCAGCCAAAACCTGCCTAAAAATTCTCAAACCAAGAAAAGACAACCGACGCCTAGTCAAACACAAATAAATAAAGTAACAAAGGACAGTCGTGAAACACACCGTAAAAACTACAACCGGGGGGGG
>CAUYRH010000468.1:0-30963 GCA_963574655.1 Perodicticus potto
TGTAGTCCCAGCTACTTGGGAGGCAGAGGCAGGAGACTTGCTTGAGCCCAGGAATTGGAGGTTGCTATGAGCTGTGATGTCACCGCACTGTATCCAGGGTGAGAGCTTGAGGCTCTGTCTCAAAAAAAAAAAAAAAAAAGAATTCTTTTCATTTTACAGATACATGACCAGAGACTGAGGTCTCCCTGAGGTCCCATAGTAACAGACTCCAGGGTAAGACCTATTTTGCCTTACTTGGTGACTTACATTATCTCTCCTTTGAGCCACCCTAAATATCATTATTATATAGGCATTAAATAAGAAAGGTTTACTGAAATAACAAAAGAAAAGATTTCATAGGAGATGTTATGTTTGACTGTGAAATGAGACTTATTTCTATAAGATACATAGGAAAAATTATTTCATTACTCAGTAGTCATATTCTATCAATCTTTTTAGAATTCTTAAGCCATAAGTTAAAAAAAGGTGATGGAAGCTATAATTATCCAAATAGTTTAGTGATGCCAAAATATATCTGTTGTTTAGCTACAGTAATAAATATATTTAAATTGAGAAATTATTGTTCGAGAAACCAGACACTGTTTACTATCAAATCAGTTTCTTGATTTAGAGGGCAATTTTTGGAGAATTGCTACCCTCGTGGAATGGAATACACAATTCCGTTGGCTCCCCATTATTTGACTGACTTCTCCTGGTAAATTTAAAGAGAAAAAGAAGAAAGAGCAATATGTCTCGTCACTTCCACTATAGTCACACTGCTTTATTTTCTTCATAACATTTGTTACCATCTGAAATTATCTTGTTCATTCTTTCACCTGTTTGCTCTTCACATCCCATACTCACTGAAATGAAAGCTTCTGAAAAAGAGCCATTGTCTGTCTATATTCCCCATTAGCACCATCCTGGGTGGCAAGGAAATTCTATATTACCTGCTCCACGCATGGACAATTGGCCGTGTTGATTTGAGTATGATGAGGTGATTGTGAAATCGTACATTGTATGGATGGGAGAGAATATTGCACACCTGAGCTAAGAAGCATTGTTCTGGGTGCTAACCTCTTCATTCTATTTGATATTCACCACCCCTGCCGCATAGAACCGGCAGGTATGTTATAATTATTGGCATCCTTGTCTTCCTCGTGGCTATGTGAGGGCAGGGACCAAGACTCCATCCACATGCCCAGGGTCCCAGGTGCCAAACACAGTGCCCAGCAGGCAAGAGAGTGAGTCTTGTTAAAGAACAAATGGTTCTTTAACACAGTGCCCAAGCA
The DNA here is from genome assembly GCA_963574655.1 of Perodicticus potto. Lineage (NCBI taxonomy): Eukaryota > Metazoa > Chordata > Mammalia > Primates > Lorisidae > Perodicticus > Perodicticus potto. Next base: position 1,272 of record CAUYRH010000468.1, read on the forward strand.
CATGCTATATTTTTATGCCTTACCTCTTCAAACAGAAAGCATGCCTGACTGCTAAATTGTCTTACAACACTAGTATAGTGTTGCACAATTTGCACTTTTCATTAGTACAGCTCTTTATATAGACCAGTCTGGTAGAAAGAGAGTGTGAGTCACATACGATTTAAAATTTCTAGTAATTGCATTTTAAAAGCTTTTTTAAAAAGTGAAATTAATTTAATCATATATGTGTTCTTTAACTGAGTGTATCCGAAATATTATCATTTCATCATGAATCAATATGTAAAATTTTTGAGAATTTTTTTTAATTAAGTCTTAAAATCTGATATGTGTTTTACATCTCAATTTTCCAGTGAAAATTTAGCATCTCAATCAATATTTGATTTCATAAAATTTAAAGTTAGAATAGTAGATTTACATATCTAGATTGTTCCAAAGACACTTAAATGTGTTGTAGTGTCTGAATTAGGTATCAGTTTTAAATTTGAAATTTGAAATTAAATAAAATTTAAAAGGTAGTTCTCTAGCCACACTATCACATTTCCATGCGCAGTAGCCACATACCGCTGGTAGCTACTATATTGGCCAGAGCAGATTGTAAACGCTTCTTAAACCTTTCCTGTGTGCCTTCTTTTATTTCCAAACATACAAAGCCTTCTATCACCTTGAATCACAGCACTCTGGAATGGTGAGAGGGGCCTTTGAAAGCATCTGGTCCAGTTTCCTCCTGCAAGAGCAGAAACCCAGAGAGGAAGTGGCACGTATTTTGTTTGCACACCCCTCCTGGTGCCTGCTTTGGCCTCAGCACTCCCCAGGCGCTACCCATTTACTCCTTCGGGGCAGACAGAGGCTGGGGTGTGCCTGTGGGAGCCTGCTACATGCAGGGAAGGATCGCCTTCTCTCTGCAGGCTGGTGTGGTGTGATGGAGAGACTTTGGGGAAGCCTCCCCGTGGGACTGCCCCATCCACCCGTGTGAGGTCACAGAAGCAGCTGGCGCGCTTGGGACCAGCTGGCTCCTCTCTCCAGCGCGGAGGTCATGCCGGTTAGTCAGAGAGCCAGGGAAGGAGGGCACCCGAGTGCGAAGACAGACGGCTCCAAGGCCAGTCACCTTGTATGTGGAGGTACAGACCCCCAGGTTCTCCAAGTTATTCATCCATAGATTTTTTTTTTTTTTTTAAGGATTTCATGGTATCACTTCTGAAAATGAAGAAGAATATGTGGCTGAGTTGAAAATTTCGCTGGTGCTTTTTGTGTCATTTCTAACCATTGTCCAGGTTTGGTGTTTGTTTTCTTCTTGTTTCTCCACCTTGCTCTGGACGTGCTCAGGGCCTCTGGATATCACCTTTATCTAGGATGCCAAACTAACGACGCGACAGCGGATCCAGTTTGCTTTGTGAAGGGGAAGTAGTTGAACTATGTTGAACTATTTGGGGAAGCTGCCTTGCTTCTGAGAAGACTAAAGTGGGTGCAGCACAAAACAGTTGTCATTCCATCAAAACACAGCTGCCTCGTCACGGAGAACCCGGAGCCGGGCTGGGAGGCGCCGTGTCTCTGGCAATGCTGGGATCACTGCTCTTCCGAGTTTCTTTGCTGCTGTCCCCTCCGCTACTCCACACACTCCCCGTCTTCCACTTCTCAACATCACTAGGTAATATTTTTTTCAAAGGGTGCAGCTAGGGTAACTTCAAAACCTCCAAGTGGCAGTGTCATCGCTAGAGAAATCACACACGTCATTGTCATGTGACAGGTCAGCTCCGCAATGTGGAGATACAGCGAGAAAGGGCAGCTGAGAATACTCAAGTTATTAATCGGCTGAACTAATACTCAAAGCTTGTCTCAAAACCCTTGAAAAAGATCTGTGTGAAAACCAAGGAGAAAAAAAAAGAAAAATCCCTGGCTGTGGTATCTAAAGTCTGTAAAACATCCAAATGAATTGATTTGGCTTTATTTTCAGTTGCAAATTTAGCCACAATCGTTTGATTCCTACATGAGGTACACGTATTATTTGGAGTATGAACATTACTTTCTATGCCAATCTGGAAAGTGGTTTTTTAAAACTTTTTTGTAGTGGTTTTGTGCTCTAATAATGTACAGGCAGGAAGTACTCGAAATGAAACTTGTTATTTCTGGTAAGAAATAAATCATTTTGGATAAAATGATGAGGAAACTTAAAAGGAGGAATCGCTTTTTGACAAAGCTTCTTTTAACCCAGGTGCAAGCAAGGAAAAGCCTGGGGCTTGTTGACCTGTGCGCTGGCTTTCAAAACATGCCCCCCAAAGCTGCCTTTGGGAGGAGAGTTCGGGGAGCTGAAAAGTACACCATTTCTTTGCTCTCACCAACCAGCTCCACTGTCACTTTTATTGACTGCTCTTCCTGTAGTGCTTATTCAAAGAATGATTTCCTCAGCTACTCAAAGTTTGAAAGATCACTCCTGTACTATATCTTGAAAGAATAATTTAGGAATTCTTATACCAAGGACTTTTACAAATCAAGAACAGATTTTTTTTGTCTGTTTCCTGACAAAGGGAAGTCACTTAAGAATTGTTATCCCTTAAATTTCAGTAGCTTGGACATTCCGTGCATAGGCAGTGCCCATCCTGTGCAGGTCCTGTCCATATGCCCTCATGGCCCAGGGCAGGAAAAGGACTGGTAAAGTTGCCCCAGATGCAGGTGACCATCAGACTGAACAGAACTTTGTATCATTGTTTCCTATAATGCCATCTGCGATGCCATTATTTTTTGATCTGTTCGTATTTTTTGTTTGTTTTTGAGGCAGGGTTTTGCTCTGTCACCCTGGCTGGAGTACAGTGGCATTATCATAGTTCACTACAACCTCAAACTCTTGGACTCAAGCTATCCTCCTGCCTCAGCCTCCTGAGTAGCCAAGACGACCAATGTGCACCTCTATGCCAGACTAATTTTTCTATTTTTTTATAGAGACAAGGCCTCACTGATGCTCAGGCTAGTCTCAAGCTCCTGACTTCAAACAATCCTTCCCCTTTAGCCTCTCAAAGTGTTAGGATTATAGTATATCCTTTTTTTGTAACTGTCAGAGACTTGCCCCCCTGTTCAGACCCATGAGCTTGTACCATCTAGACAGTTTGTTTTACTTTGAATATTAATATTACTTCTTTAATTTCCCAGGAGAGTGCAAGCTCCTGAGATTTAAGTGGAAAAGCTTGATAAGACAAGGACTAAAGTTTTATAAAGTTCTTTTAATGTTTTTATTTCAGTTATTATAAGGGCTTGGTTTCTTGAATGATTGACAAAACTGTCGATTCTCTTTGGGGCAGAGTGAAACAAGCATTTGTGGCGCTCTTGGGTCAGTGCCTTTGTGTTGAGAGTCAGTCCTCACAGAGCCTGTGGAGATGAATGCTGTGTCGGGAGAGAGGGACTAAGTCTTTAGAAAAATAACTGGTGAAACCCGAGACCCACAGGGCTGCCTTCCTTCATAGGGTTGCTGTTCAAAATTCTTTTAGTTTGGAAATGGAGGAGAAAAGCTACATTTTTATAAGAAAGGAAATCTAAACAAGCTATGCCTTTGAATTTATTTTTGGAAGACCAACCACTTACTGAGATGAGGGAAAATCCAAGGTAATAAAAATTTACATTATAGAAATCATAAGAAGTCATGACCCATTCTCAACTTTGGAACATTTAGAGGAAGCAAATAATTATTCTTAGGGAGACGTATATTGAAAAATACCCGTGGCTTATTTTCCTAATTCCTAACTATACTTTTGCTGATCAAGATCACCGGGAAAGTATAGAGCTTTGCCAACCTTGGTTGGAGAACGTGCCTTGGTCAAGCAGGCTTATCAACATATTTACAGTATCATTATTTCTATGGAGGAAGACAAGAGAGAAGATTGGGAGCCAACGTGAAACCAGCCAGTTTTTGTTAGCTGACTACCCTCTTCAACTTCCTGAAAATATGAAAAGGAAATTGTATAAATGTTTCTCAACAGCATAGGATGATTTATATAGGGAGAGAGCATGTAAAAGTTTTGATTTTTATTCTGCCCCACCTATTACTATTACAGCTAAATATGCTGATAGAAAATCATTCATTTTTACTAAAAAGACCCAAATATGGTTTAGCTGCTCTCAGATCTGCGTTACATTTAATTCTCTCCCTCCCCCCTCCCCACTTTTGTCGGCTGGATGGCTTCATGGGCACTGGAGAAACTTTCCAGGGCTCGCTCTTCGTGAAGCTGGTTTTTATGTCGAAGAAACACATGAGCATCAGTGTGTGTTGTGGACCCTTGATAACTCCAGCCAGAGTGGTTATCACGTGTTCCCAGGGAAATGACCCACTAGTGGTAGGAATGGAACTTTCTTTTCCCATTTTCTATCATTGCCTGGCAAAGATTATAAAGTAGCTTACAAGGAGAAAGGAAGATCTTTAATCTTTAAATCAAAATGCAGTGAGAAGTTGTTTGCTGGAACCCACTTGGTACTTTTTATGAAGCAGAGGAGCAAGAGCTGCAGAGAAGCCCAACCCATCCTTGCATGATGCATCAGGCTTTGTATTCTGTTCTTTAAACACCTTAGCAACCAAATGCGCTGACCGCTGAAGTTGTGGAGTTTAGTATTAGAAGCACAACTACTAAGTCTTTCCATCAGAACATCTCTGTTCTCTGCCCATCCTCTTGGTGAAATTGCTGTATTTTTCTAAAGTAAGGCTCAAATGTTTAAGGCCCTGGCTACCATTTCGGCTGTTTCTTGCTAAAGCTGTTTCTGTGACTACTGCATGTGTGTAAATGACTCCCAACTTATTAGATTTCTTCCAGTGTGTGCATCCTGGCAGAAGACACCACTGCTGCTGCTTCACTTCACATAATGAATATTCAGAGGCTGCAGTCATTCAGGACTCAGGTGGCAAAAATAGTAAGGTGATTGAAGCAAACCCCAACATGAAAGCCACATCTACATTACCACGACTCAGAAGCACTGATCACAGCACAGATTCTCTATTCTCTGACCCTCAGGCCCCCTGAGAGGGGAGTCCTGGGGAACCTCCTGTGAATCGGGCATCTGTTCCACACACCAACATGCTCACGTCTTTCTCTAGGATGTGTTGTAATCAGCATGTTGTTTTTAAAAGACAACAAGCCCTTCTGTAGCCCTCTCCACTAAATGCATTGAGGCTGACGGTACAGCATAAAGGATGCACTGTTGAGATCAGCAATACATGCATTGTTTTCCCCATAATGCACTCAGGGTCTCCATAGCAAAATTTAGTGTGCTTTTTGAGATCTTATTTTATATATTTTGTCACCATCAGCAGTTGAACTAAAGTAGGAACGGCTCCATTCTGTTACGGGTTAAATTATGTTCTGTGCTGATCTAGTGGTGATGTATAAATTGCAGCCCTTTCTTTTTTTCGAAGGCTTCTAAAATAGGTTTTCAGAACTGATGCTGAATTTTTGCTTCTGCATGTGTGGTGACTCTGGATTTTTCCCCTTTGGAGGAGCATCCTTTGCAGCATTCCCCCTTCTGAGGAATCACTTAGACACTTCCAGCTGGTGGCAGGGGATACAGCCATAATACAGCTTCCTCTGTCCCGGCTGTCTTCCACACTACGGGAACTGCATTACGATGGCTGCACTCTCTTGGAAAGGCTCAGGTGGAGGAAGGTGGGGGATGAAGCCTGGACACCGTTGTTTTGGTTTTTAAAAGCTTCAGCTTCTCCAGCATCTTTGTGTTCTGAATGTCTTCCTGCCTCTAGTCAAAGCCTTCTCTCCAGTGCTTGGAATGCTACTGCAAGCCTGATTAAAGGTGCCCGAGGATATCACCTTTTACACGGAAGCCCTGTGTGCTTGAGAGGATCTTTATTAAATGCATTATGGCTCATGCAGCTTCACAGTTAAAGAAAACCAGGGATTTAGAAATCAATGCTGAAGAAGAGCCTGAGAAAAAAAGGAAACACCGCAAACGGTCCCGGGATCGTAAGAAAAAGGTAGCTATGTATGCCACAGTGTATATCTTGCCTGGATTCTTTTTGTTTGAATCTCCTCCTGGCATCTGTTAGAAGCATTGAGGGCTATTTTTACATGCTGGGCAGCGTGGAAACTGGGTTTGTCAATTGGGAACGGGTGAAGAAACCCTGGGGCAGCCCCTGGCCATAGGATGGGCAAGGGGCGGCTTTCTCCTGTGGGCTGAATGCAGGGCTCTGCGGAAGGTGCGCTTTACTTTCCATGGGCACGGCATGTTTCCGCCACACGGGAAGGTGTTGCCGGGGAGTTAAAAGTAGTTTCTTCATAGCCTGATCAAGGTTAAGTGGCCTGCCGTGACTTAGGTGAGAGGGAGAGGCCAGAGAGTCGGGCTTTGTGCTTCTCAGAGGTCTGTCCCTTGGAAAAGGAGCTTTTGTGCTGGAACCGTGTCACATGTGTGCCTTTCTCAGGCAGCTCTGCGACCTTAAAGACGCAGCAGAAAAGTCATTTCCTGCTCTGCTTTTTTTTTTTTCCTCTTTCTTTTCTTTTACCTCTTATTTTTTATGAGCTGCTTTTGGTTAGGTTGTGAGGTGGAAATAAGCTGCTAGAAATAACTTTCTTTTATTAAATAAAGCCCAAATCACTGAGATTTGTTTTCTCCTGCTGGTGGGGAGAGTGATTACCCAGAATGCAGGAATTTCTGTGCCCTGCAACCTTCAGCAGTGATTGCCAAGCCTGGGCATCGATGAGATCCTGCTGATAGTCCAGGGCAGGGGGAAAAAATAAGAGAAATATTCTGGGTCAGTGGTGTTTTATTACTGCCTGACCATATTTATGGAGTACCTCTTGGCTTTGCCCTTAAATATAAGTCCTAAGTACTGACCTGGGAGACAGACCCTAAAGCACTTTGCCTCTTTGGCAATTAATAAAAATTGACTAAAACTCTGTGATCTGAATATAGAAGTCAGGTCATAAAGCATTTTTATGTGTCTTTGTGAGAATTCCCAAGGGAACGATAAGCTTAATCTGCTCTGAGCCCTGGTGCATGTCCATTGTAAATGATATGCAGATTTCATCTGTTCTGTGTGCCCCTCTTCAGGAGCGACCAGGAATATTTTTGGCACCTTTGCCATTTTCTTCAGAGTTGAGATCTAGACGACTCTCAGCCTCTTTTACGTTGCAGGCTCTAGGAGCTGAGGGCTGCAGTTGTTTTCCTGAAAGATGTTAAATATAGATAGTTTCTACTTCGGTATTCTTGTAAATAAACTTCTTGACTTATATTTCCATGACAGGACAAACTTAGGTTAAGAGATTCTGTGCAGGCATATTTCAAAGTATTGCACAGCAGAGTTGTTATGAAATTGCTGTGTTTGACTGGATTTTGGTCTAATTGCATTGTGTTAGGTTTATCTGTGGGTAAGTCACTATCAATGCCCCCTTTCTACCCACATCTCAACCCACCCCTAATATAAACTAGCCTCTAAGCAACATGGGGAAAGGTACATATATTTGCATGAAGCTATGGTGGCACCGTCCTAGTTGATGCTGTGCCTGAGAGTGGCTAGGCCTGTGTACAGCAGTTTCCTGTAGCAGCAATGACAGACCTGCTGCCTTTGTGCCTAGGCCCCTGTTTGTCTTGGAAGCAAAATAGGGAAGGCATGAGGCAAAGCGAGTTCCTGGACTCATTGGTCTGAAGCAAAAGCTCTGTGGACTAAAATGCTTTGTTATGAGTACAACAGAGTGTGGCCAATGTAAATCTCTTAGCAACCAGAAGGGAACATGGAGAAATATCAATATCACTATTGTAAATGTGCAAGAGGATTTCAATATTTTGTTCTCAGGACGCTCACAGGGGAGATCCAAAAAAGTGGCTCACGGATAACACTTTCATTGCTGACTTCCTTGCTAATGCATGGCATAGTAGAGTAGACAGATTTCCTAACAAACAATGTGTTACAGGAGATACAGTAATTCACAGTCAAGTTATTTCCTGGACTACTTGTAATGCCCAAAGTTAAGATTAAATTATCTTGAAAACACACTCTAGATTTCTTTCAGTGGTAGAGTGTATACAACCCTTACTCCTTACAAAGTGAGTTGATTTGACTTTTGAGTTTCTTTTCTTTCACCTTTCCCTAAGATCTAATGAAGGCCTATAGATTGCTTTCTTCAATGTTAAAGATTCCATATCAATTATAGTTTTTCTTGTTCCTGTGCAGAAATAGCCTCTTAGATCTTTTACTTAAAGTACTGAATATACTCACATAACATCACAAAATAGAAAAGTTTAGGGAAAATCTTATTAAAGGGTATCTGATTTACTCAATAAGGAATTTGGTCCATGGCACTCCTGCAGTTCAGGTTTGATCAAGCCCAGGATGAATCTTTCTTGATTCTGTGACACAACATCATAAAGTGTGGGATATCACCAAAAGTCATCATCTAATCATAAATACAAGGTGGCCATAAAATTTGTGTGCAATTTTGAATTGCACACGACAATATTTTAAATTGCACAGGAACTTTACGGTCACCCTGTATATATGTAGACTTAATAATGGATTCACATTTTATCAAGTTTTTTAAAACCCATTGAATTATACATTTAGTCTCTTTGGAATATATTTTCCAGGAATAAATGATTACTATCCAAAAAAAGAAAGTAGAAAACTTCTAGGAAGTTATAATCAGTTGAATTTTAATAAAGCTCCCTTTCCCACACTGTCCCATTGCCCTTCCTTTCTTTTTCCCTTTCTCATTTCTCTGCTGATGGGCTGCTTAGGTTGGCAGCCAGTGGGAGGCAGGCCAAAGGTGGACAGAGTGCCTTTGGGCAGGTAAATATTGAATCTGTTCCCAACTGAGCAACTTGCAGAGAAGAGCGCTTTATGCCTCTTGCTCCCAGCAAGGTGTCTGGTCTATGAGTAGGTGGCTGATCCTACCACCGACGCAGGAGGGTTGGAAGTCACAAACGCTCTTACCGTGGTGCAGGCTGCAGTCCCTGTGCGTCCTTGTTGCCACTGGCGTCTGGTGCTATGTTACCTGCATGATTACCCTCTCCCCACGTGAACTGTAAAATACATTTCAATAGTGAGGAATAGGAGGAGAAGTGATGCTTAAATGATGCCAGTTTGTTCAATTAAAAAAAGTGTTTTTCTTTTTTGGTTTTTGTTTTTAGTGTATGAATGGATGCACATATATAGTTACCATGTCCTGTCAAAAAATCTTTGAAGTAACCCAAGGAATCTTATATTTAAAAAGGAAACATTACGGAGTTCATCCCCCTCTTCTCCTCCGCACATCCCATGATCCAGGCATGGGATGCTGATATATAGATACACATACATATATATGCCTGACACGGCGCTAGATACTGGGATAAAGTAGCAAGGATTTTATGATTAACATGGCTTCTGTTTATTGATGTCAAACTTGCCTACATTGATCCCGTGGCAGAGCAGAAGTGAATATTCATTGCTGCCTTCTTGTTGCATTCGTTCAGCAAACTTTTATTGAGCGACTTTTGTGCATTAGGGCATCAGATGTTGGAAAGAAAGGTAAACAAGGCCTACTGGCCACAGAAGAGTATCTCCCAGCAAAGGCAAGGAGAAAGTTAAAAGCACCATTAATTGTCCTACATAAAGTAAGAAAAGGGAGCCACAGGAGCCCACAGAAGGACCCCAGTTGACAGGATGAGCTCAGAAAAGGCTCTTACTTAATAAAGCTGAGTCTTGAAAGAGGAGTCAGCAGGACAGACAAGCAGAAGGACAGGAATCCTATGAGTAGGGGAACCTACTGGGTGTGTGGGAAACACAGTATTTTGGAATGCCTGGAGTGAAGAGGGCCTGATTGTGTGGCAGGAAAAATAGGCAGAAGCTAGAGCACAAAGACCTTTGAATGCGATCGTGCAGGGTTTGGAAATCATCCTGCGCAAAGGAGGGACAGACCTGCATGGTGGCGCAGGGAGAGAGGAGCGTGAATAGCTTTCTGCAGAGCCCCCGCCCGAGCATCTGTATTGTAGCAGCAGGCAGAGCAGTCAGGAGGCCTGATGGTAATCCAGGCATGGGATGCTGAGAGCCTGAACCAGAACGGAGACTATGCCAGTGGCGAGGGGGTGTAGCACACCCGAGATATTTTGGGGAAGACTCAGTAGAACTTGGCGGTGGATGTAGGTAGGAAGTGAGAGAGAGAGAGAGAGATCAGATTCCCGGGTAACTGCCAAGTTCCTGGCTTGAAGGAGAAGAGGAGTTAAACATCCTCAATTCATGTCTTTTCTCTCAAGACAATGACTGACCACTTATTATGCACCATATAGAGTGTTACATTGCTTTATAGGTGGTGGCACATTTAATCTCCACAATAACCCCACAAAGTATTTTATTAGCCCCGTTTTACAAGTAAGGTAACTGAGGGATTAACCTTTTCACTGGTTGCCCAAAGCTCTCACACGAGGCAGTGGCAGTGCTGGGATTCTAGTCTGGGCAAAGTCTGTAGCTTGTGCTCTTAACTACTATACTCCACAACCTGTGTTGGATATGGCGTTAGTATTTACACAGCCATCCATCAGAGTGGGCCTGTTTCAGAAAACCTTTTAAATGATAAGCTATTTCCTAGACGTATAAAACCTTAAATGTCAGATTTGATGTCTGTAAGTAAACCCATGTTGTAAATATGTCTATTTGCTGTAGATTTTAATGTTTTGCCTTGAGTATCTGTTTTTAAAATTTTGGGGGTATGGGGGGAGTTTGGAAGAAGGAAATGAACATTACCAACATCCCAGGACTTCAAATCCTCAGATGCATTGTGTAATGACAACATCACAGGCTGTTAGATGCGTGCTGTATGTCAGGCGATGTGCAAAATCCCATGAGTTTGTCTTTTCCACAGTTTTCCTGAGGTAGGCATCATTTTCATCCCCATTTTCAGAGAGGAAACAAATACTTTGAGAAAATACCTTGCCTGAGGTCATCCAGCTAGGAAGTGGTAGATAATAGACTTAAACTTGGGTTAGGATGTTGGAATCTGTATTTAATCACTGGGCTTATTATAGTGAAACTCTAGTGCTCTCTTTTCGAGTCCAAACAATTTGCAGGTTTGAGGTTTCAGAAGACATGAACTGTAGTGTTGTATCTTGCCGTAAACACCGGGTGCTTCCTGACGCTGGCTTTCCCCATGCCTAGTTACCATGAGGCCGGGCAGGGTGAGGTTTTATACTGCAGGAGCTGGACTTTTGTGGGAGAGGATCACATAGACCCTGATGAGGTCAAGGGAACCTGCTCTGTTTCCTCCTCCATTGAGTACATCGACTCCAGATCTCCAGGGAGCCTGGTCTCTATCGGCATAGTTGATAACTCTGTACTATAACTATGTGTGTATATCTCTGTCTTACCCAGGAGAGTTATGAGCTCCTTCAGGCTGTAGGTGGTATCATAATTATCTACTACAAGCAAACTGGGGCTTGCTGTGTGGGTGGGTAGGTGGAAGGATGGATGAGAGGGAGTACGGGGTAATGATTAAGAGCGTGAGCTGAGTCCAGATGCTGGTTCTATCAATTAGCTGTGTGACCTTGGGAAGTTATTGAATCTCTCTGTGCCTCACACGTTTCACCTTTAAAGTGGAGGTAGTAATAGAGCTAAGTGTGCGTAGCCATAGCAATATGGTGATATTTTAATGCGTTAATGTTAGAACAGCGGTTGGTACAAAGTAAGAGCCAAGTGGTCGTAGTTGTTGCTGCTGCTGTTCAGAATGTAGAGACAAATGAACAGAGAAGAATAAGGGGGTGCAGTGTGGGTACCAGAGTCAGCCAGCATACTGAAGCATTAACCAAAGCTTGGGTTTGTTACACAGCTCGCCTCAGGTCACAGAAACAGCTGGCCTTGGAATCAAGTTCTGTGTGGCTCCAAGTCCCTTGCTTTGGCCAACTAAATCTCAGTAGGAGAGGTTATCTTAAGGGAAATTCTTATTAATGGACAAACATGGTGAAAATTATGTCAAGAGGAAAGTTACCACTTTTTTCTTTTTTTATTTCGGAATATTACAAGAAGAGCCATCTTTTGATTACATAATTTACTTTTGTATGTTTTAAGTCAAAGTTGTAAGTGTGCCCTTGACCCAGAAGAAAATTATCACCTTTGAGTTATTAAAAGTTAAATTATTTAATAATTAGAATTTTAATAAATAAATCATTTAAATTCAACTGCAAAATCTAGATTCCTTTAGAATTTTAATAAATTATTTAAATTTAATTGCTAAAAGCTAGATTCCTTTAAGCCTTTATAATTGGTATACTTGTGCATTGAAAATTTTTAAGCAGAATCCTGTTACTGAAAAAAAAAGGAAGCATTGGATTATAAATGTTGATTAATATATAGGTTACACCTTGAAGGAGAATGTCTGAATACAATGTTATGCTCTCAGGTATAGAATCCAAATTTTAGTCTAAAGAAATATTTGAAAACAAGCAGTGTTGCCCAAATTGGTATCCTAGTTCGTATAAATTAAAAGTAGAAGAATTGAAAGCAAAGCAGTTGGAAATCCAGCTTGAATCTTTCACATATAAGGTCAGATTTCATTCTGGTGCTTGCCCCATTTACTCCAGATTATAATGTCATGGCCCCAAACTGGCATCATGAAATGAGGTGGTTCATTATTGTCAAATGTCTATAAAATATGTAGATTTCAATTTAGATTTCATTGATTCTTTTAAATTATTTATTAGTCCTGGGTGCTTTTCTGACTAATTAGGATCACATCCTCAGTTCTGTTTGAACTTAAATTAAGCCCAGTAGAGTGGGTAGGACAGAAACTACTGTTCATATCTGCCAGGTCTGTAGCTTGTCTTTTGGCAGAGCAAAGTCAGTGCTGTCTTAGAAAGATATACCGTCTGCATGATAAAAATTAGGAGGGTAAGGCTGGGTGTGGTAGCTCATGCCTGTAATTCTAGCACTCTGGGAGGCCAAGGTAGGTGGATTGCCTGAGCTCAGGAGTTCAAGATTAGTGTGAGCAAGAGCAAGACCCCATGGAAGTTGAGGCAAGAGGATTGTTTAAACTCAAGAGATGGAGGTTGCTGTGAGCTATGGTGCTAAGGCACTTTACCATGGGCAACAAAGTGAGACTCTATCTCAAAAAAAAAAAAAAAAAGGTAGAACTAGGCTATGGGAGAGTTGGAAGAAAGAAGGTTCATGATCTTCTAGGCACTGAAAGTTAATAACATTGAAACGTTTGTAATCTACACGTAGAAAACCTTTACAACCTTATAGTGTGGACTCTCCGATGTTAACTAAGTGACTGTGATCAGGAAGAAGGTGGAAGAATAGAGAAAACGAGGCAGTGTTTGTATCAGCTTTGGCACATTGTAAGCACTCGGAAAATTATTTTCCAAATTGATTTGTTGAATGAAATTTTACTAATAGACCACCATTCCCAAACAACCAGTTAAGTCCTGCAGTTAGTTCTTAGCAAACTTTTCCACAGCCTTTGGGGAATTAAATCTGTCATTTTGAGAAATACTCCCAAAGACTCATATGTTAACTACACTTTCCATTCATTAGCACTATTATTAATTAGCTTCTCTCAGTAGTTAAACGATGGCCTAGGTAGCTATTAAAGAAAGCTTAAGAATTATATGCATTGATAGAAGAAGTATCAAGTAATTCTTTTAACAAACAACCTTTGTTTTGCATTTGAGCATATGTGTATATGCTAAAATATTTATGGGGAAAGATATTGATTTGGGGTGAATGAAAGAATCTCCTTTGCATGGTTTACATATTGTGGTTATTGAGAAGAAACAAGATGTTACTTACACAGTCTATCTGCAAGGTATGATATGTATAATCCACTACCAACCAATTTATCACCCTATCTAAATAGAATGGCCACAATAGAGAAGGTATTACAGTTTCGGCATCATTGGGGACAGAGGCAGGCATGAATAATCTGACCAATGTAGACTAATGGCCTTTCGTACCTGGTTGCTGAACCCCAAGTGGCCCATTGGCTGTCTGCCTTCACCAGCACATTCTCTTCTGCCTATATTCTCAAATGACTACTTGCTAGAGCCTGTAAGATTTTCAGTCACACAGCAAGTTACCCTTTACCCAATTAAATTGGCCCACTTCTATAACTGCCACCTACAATGATCCATGTTCATATACTCCCATTCACCTTAAACCAAACAGAAAACTAAGCCTGAAACCTTGACATCTTTCCATAGACATTTTTTTAATTAAATCATAGCTGTGTACATTAATGCAATCATGGGGTACAATGTGCTAGTTTTATATACACTCTGAAGTATTTTCATCAAACTGGTTAACATAGCCCTCATGGCATTTTCTTTTTTTTTTTTTTTTTGTAGATTTTTTATTTTTTGTTGAGACAGAATCTCACTTTATCGCCCTCCGTAGAGTGCTGTGGCATCAACCGCTCACAGCAACCTCCAACTCCTGGGCTTAGGCGATTCTCTTTCCTCAGTCTCCCAAGTAGCTGGGACTACAGGCGCCTGCCACAATGCCCGGCTATTTTTCTGTTTTGCAGTTTGGCCAAGGCCGGGTTTGAACCCACCACCTTCGGTATATGGGGCCGGCGCCCTCCCCAATGAGCCACAGGTGCTGCCCCATGGCATTTTCTTAGTCACTGTGTTAAGACACTTATATTCTGCATTTAGTAAGTTTCACCTGTACCTTCTAAGACGCACCATAGGTGTAGACCCACCAATTACCCTCCCTCCACCCATCCTCCTCCCTCCCCTCCCCCCTTAGACATTTTCATTGTAGACTTTTTGTGATTTTTTTATTTTTCGAAGGACTATTCAGTGAGCATATTCAAAAGCATATGAAACAGAATTTCACCTGCTCTTTTATTTCATGAGCTCTAATTTTATTGAGGAACTGCACTGGGTACTCTGTTGGGTGCTTTAAGTAGATGGCTGTATTAAATCCTTATGGTGTTATTATCCCAATCTTCAGGAATAAGGAAGTTAAACTCAGAAAATGTATCAACAACTTGCCCCAAATTGCACAATTTTAAGTATAGAGCTGGAATTTAAACCCAGGTTGCTCTGATTCCCAGAGTGTTTTTCTACCACTCTTACCAGGACTCACCTCCAACTTACCAGTAGAAGCATGATTTCCACGGGATACTCAACACCATGAGGTGAATCTTTTCTGGACCATTAAATATCTTGTTAGATTCCTTTCCCTAGAAAATCCCTAATATTATAAAATCTTCCCTGTGATTTCTCTCTTTCCCTTAAAGAATAGTACAGAATGGGGCTTGGAAAGTAGACAGTGATATAACTAGATACAATAAGTAAAAATCACTTTCAATTCACATATTTACTAGAAATGCAACCTACCTTAGTAGGATCATAACCATATTCACAGTAAAGTAATGAAATGTACATATATTTCATTCCCAAAGTGTTTATATTTTTGAACATAAGATCAAAATCATTTGTGTCAGCTGATATTTTTAGTTTTTGAAATGAGTCTATTTCCACATTTGCCAGCACCTTCCATTTCATATTTATCACTTTTATGAGAAAATTGTGGAAGAACTTGGCTTTAAATAACCTACTCAGAGCCCCAAGACAGACTGGCTTTTAGAGTTTAGATTAGAAATTAAAGTGTAATTTTGTAGAATGGTAATAAATTAACACCAACATTAAAAAGCTACTTCAGCTGATGATATAGACAAAATGTTAGAATTGAGTCACATGGGCTTTGCCAAATTCTTTCCTTAGTACCAAGATAGAAGAGATCTTCTAGGCCTTAGGAAGTGATTTTTTTTTCTTAGCCATGGGAACAATTAATGGAAAGTTAAATTTCAGGTTGAGGAGGACTTGGTATAAATTAGAGTTTTCAAAAATGTTGACGATTCAAAAATAAGTGTGTAGGCTTTGCTAGTAAGCCTCAGTTTGAATCGATAGGAAACTGATTAACAAAAGTTAAGTTCAATTTACAGTAAAGTAATTGGTAGGTGCCAAAAGCAATTGTCTCACTTAGTGATGGAATAAACCCTCTGAGTGAGGTGGCATTACTTGCATTCTGCTGCTGAGGAAGTCGAGGCTTAGATATTGAACTGATCAGTAACAGCAAGCAAAAAGCAGAGCTAGAACTTGAACCCACAGCTATTGGACTATGACCCCCACACACACCTTATTTGGCTATTCTTCCTTCCAAGTATTCACTGGTTATATAAGATCCTTGTGTTTGGAAGAGGCTTTTATAGGCAGTCCTCAAGTGACAACCATCCAACTTATGTACAGATGACATTTACGAACAGATGCTATTACAGGTACTAGGTAAATGCACTTGTTCCAGTTACATGCAAATTCATCTTAACAAACCTATAGAATCTATCTCTTTCATAACCTGGGGACTGCCTGTACTGTCATTTCCATTATTTTATATTCTATATACGAGTGATTTTTATATCATTTTTATGCCTTTCTCGTCATCACCAAAGTTATTATTCATTTGTTTTATGTAGTAAATACTAGCTAAAAAGTGCTTTTTAAACAATGGTGCATGACTGTTTTTATCTCCTGATATTTCATGGGGATGTTAAGTATTACTGCAGAACACAGAGCAATTTTGAATCAAGTACAAAAAGATCATAATTGATCTCGGCATTGTGCATTTACAATGTTCTAGGGAGGCAATGTTTGTGAATACCATAACCTTGAACAATGGGTTTTATTTCCTATTAGTAAACCCCTCCAAATCTCCAGTCTTCTAAGTCCCCGCCATGTGTGTGTTATCTGGCTGGTTAGGGGTGAAAGCGACAGGATGTACTATAAGGAACATGCTTCTGAGGTCACTGAATCCCCACCTTGTCCCCTGTTCCCTCCCTCACCTATAAGGACTTCATGTCCTTCTGTGCAGTGGCTTGGCCATTGGCAACCTGATTCAATAACATGAGTATATTTACTTAGCTCTGTCAACACTCAAAATACATTTGCCTGCCCTTAAGTAACAGGAAGATAACCATATTGATGTTTAAAAATGCTGCCTATAATTAATTTCTTTCCTTTGAAGCATGGCCATTGTTAACGATCCTGTTTTACTATGCTGCTTCAGCTGGAGTCGGTTCTTTGCCATCTAAAAATAAATGACTTTGTTATGCACATTTATTCCATCCACATTTATTCCAAACAGAATTAATATATTAGTACTGGGAATCCAGGCATATGAAATTCACACATTCACTTGTCTTCATTATTACAGAATTAGTGATCTTGCTATTGCTTCTCAAATTCCAGCCTGTAACTCCTTTCAAAAGGTTTTCAATGGGCCCCATCTCAGCTGAAATTGGATCTATGGAAATGACGGTGAATACATTTAAAATATGTCTTCCCTAATGATGAGGTCATGACCTGGCCGGTGTGAGCCCTGGTCTTGATTTTCCCGCCGTGCCACCCGGCCAAGGTAGTGTGTCTTCCTCTTGCTCCAATGTGTGTGAGTCCAGATCCTGGTCTTCCTCTGATCCCTCCATGGAAAAGCCTTGTCTTCCACGGCCGGTCGTAATTTGATTTTACATAACGTGTTTCAGTGGATTTTCCACAGGATAAGATTAAAATAATTATGTAGCCATCCAGTTGGCATCTGATAGGCATTATGTTTTTATCTGCTTTCTGGTGGATTAGTGCGGATTCTGCTGTGGCACAGGGAGGGGAGTCCGCGCACGTTCACTTGGCGTTCTCAGCTTTGACCTGCTTTCCTAGAGCTCCATTTCAGCTTTAGCGGAACCTAAATTATTAATACGATCTGTGCTGTGCCTGCACACGGAGCTTAATCCGGCCTGTTTTTCTCTCTAAGTGCTACTGGGGATCTCAGAAATAATAAGAAAACTGATTTTTGTTGTTTCTGAGGAATGAAGGAGAGGCCTGGGGCGTGAGTTGTGGGGTTGGCCAGGCCTGGGTTCCAATCCTAATGCTCTTACTTCTCCTCTGTGGGGTCTGAAGTCAGTTACTGAAGATCTCTGAGCCTGGGTGCCCTCATCCATAAATAACACCCACTGCAAAGAAATGTTATGAAGACTGGAGGGAATTGAACACGAAGCGGCCAGTGCCATGCAGCGATTCAGCAGATATTGATTCCTCCCACTGCCCCCACTCCTTTCCTCTTTCTGTCGTCCACTTGGAAGAAATGAGAGTTTGGGGATTTTTATTTTGTTTTTGTTTTGAGACAGTTTCACTTCGTCATCCTGGGTAGTGTGCGGTGGCATCATAGCTCACAGCAATCTCAAACTCCTGGGCTCAAGTGATCCTCTTGCCTCATCTTCCCCAGTAACTGGGACTACAGGTGCCTGCCCCAACACCCGGCTAGTTTTTCTATTTTTAGTAGAGACAGGGTCTCCCTTTGTTGAGGCTGGTCTTGAACTCCTGAACTGAAGCAATCCACCCACCTCGGCCTCCCAGAGTGCTAGGATTACAGTTGTGAGCCATTGCACCCTGCCAAGAATTTGTTTTATGCAAAGCATATTCAGTGAGTATCATCAGTTAAGATGGGAAAGAGAAGTAAATTTGCTGAAGTGAATTAGAAGCAGAAGATACATAAATAAGTAACTGATAAGTAAATATGTGTTTGCCTTCATGGCAGGGCATGGGAGATATACAGGGTGTCTGTAAAGTTATATATTCAGCTTCCCTATATAGTCCATAAAGAACAGGTAAGACCAGAGCCAAATTTCTATTAGGAAGAAGTGTGGTGTAGGAGGCTCGGGTCCTAGAGAGGTGCAGTGGCTTCCTGGGGATCACCTGATGTGCCTCTACCTTCTGCCACAGCAGCACCCCAACCTCCAGTGCAGGGTTCTCCATTTGCCTGGTAGATGTCTACTTTGTGTGATAAGCAAGTCTTCTCTTTCCTTAATGGAAAAAGGCCTTCCTGGGTTTACCTATGAGTTCCCACTAAAGCTCTCCACTGGCAGTGCTGCTTGACTCCTGGAGGGAATGAGGCAGCGGAAGTTCAGTTCTAGTGACCCTCATCTCTGCTGAGGGACAATTGGAGAAACATAGGCAAACCAAGAACCGATAGCTTTTCTTGCTAAATACTAACTGGCAAAGCAGAGACAATTTCCACAAGAGCCTGCCACTTGTACTCCTTGCTTGCTTGTAATATACTAAAACATTCTATGTGGTCTTCTAACTTGCTTTCTCTCACCATGGAAGTCATAGATACTTGATGTAGAAATAACGTTAAACACAGGGACAAAGATGACCAAGAGGAGAAAAATAGCTGTTACCGTTTCAAAGTAGACTTCTTCAATGCTTTCCCGTGCACCTGTTTCTTGGTTTCTTCTTTCCACCCTTTCTACCTTTTTTCTTTTCCTTCCTCCTCCCTTTTCCCCCAAATAAATGAGGACACAGTAGTACCACCTGTTTTGCAATTTCATTTTTTCCCTCTAAAAATACCATAATATATATCCATGTCAATAAATATATTTCTATGTTTTTTGTGGACCTATAGCATTCTACATTGATTGTACCAAAAAGTACCCAACCAACCTCTTGTTTTTCTATATTTAGTTCATTTCAGTATTTATTATTATGGAAAATGCCACAAAGCACAAAGGGTGATCCCACTTCATCTTTTTCCTAAACCACGCTGTTCTCCTTTTCTGATCTCCTGACTTTCTGTGCTCTGGGTTTTTTTTTTGGTTTTTTTCCAAGTCCTCTATTCTCGGGCCAGAGCTGGCATTCACAACCTTTCCCCCACCACAAAGCTGCTCGCCGACCTTAGTTGGAGTTTAGCAGTTGGAATAACTCTACTTTATGTCGTTCCTAGAGCACATTCTTCTTTCCCACTGTTGGTCTTGGGGTTGCTCTGCCCACCATCCCTCCGTCCCTCGTTCTCTTCTCTGCCCACCATCCCTCCGTCCCTCCGTCCCTCGTTCTCTTCTCTGCCCACCATCCCTCCGTCCCTCGTTCTCTTCTCTGCCCACCATCTCTCCATCCCTCCTTCTCTTCTCTGCCCCCCATCCCTCCTTCCCTAGTTCTCTTGTCTCCATCTCCTCCCAACTATCTAGGTTCACCTATAATCCTGCATCCTGAAACCCTCATTTATCGAGCTGGATGTCATTCCTTTCATCTTAACTATTATTTTACAACTACCTGTGTCTGTCAGAAAACTTAAGGTCCTCTACATGGATCATAGTTTTTTCACGAGTCTTCATTTTTAATGCCAGCGAGGCCCCTACGTGTGCAACCTGGGCCCTTTTCCTTGTCCATGTTACACTGAGGTCCCTGACCTAATGGTCCTGAGAGGTCTCTCTGCCCCCCAACTCCAGAGCATCCCTCGGGCTCTTACTGCACCACCAGTTCCCTGGGCAGGAACATGCCTGAGTGACGGTACGTCCCCTTCTAGGCCCCACCGGCTCTGTCCCATTGAATGTGTGAATGATCAGGGCACGCGGCTCTCTGTCTAGGGCTGTGAGCTGTTCCTCTAGCCTGCATCAGCTCACGTCTGCTTCTTTGAAGGCAGTGCCTGTCGGCTTTTAGAGGAGGGGCTGCATCATAATCACCGCAGGCCAGCTTTGCCCAGAACTGAGAATTTTCCCAGGACACGAGACTTTCAGTGGTAGAACCTGGATGGCCATGTCCCCTTCACTAGGGACATAGGAGAGTTGGTGGAGTGTGGTGGGGCAAAGAGCAGAGCAAGAGGGAGGTTCTCTGTGCCTCCTGTCCCTGAAGCCAGCTCAGTCCTACTTCCTTTGAGGGCCTTGTCTGCCTTCTGTGATTCTTCTGTCACTTTTTTTTTTTTTTGGCCCAGGGTCAGATTTGAACCCACCACCTCCAGCATATGGGGCCGGCACCCCACTCACTGAGCCACAGGTGCGGCCCTCTTCTATCCCTTTTTTCCTCTAGGAATCTGTTTCCCATTTTTTAATCTCCAGTGTCATTGGTGGACCTTTTTTCTTCCTAACATTATCTCTTAATCATTTGAGCACAGTGGACCTCTCCTCATGCCATATCATGGTGAGTGGAGGAAAGTACATAAAATTCAGCTTTGGGTAACAGCTGCTGCTTTTGTTATTGGGGGGAGGGGTCTTATCTAGGGCTACATTTCTGTGCTTTGCTCTTATCTCTCGGCTCTTCAGCTCCTGGGTCTTATGCCTCCCTCAGCTGTGTTCTTTTTTTGATCATTACTGACTTTGACTTTTCAAACTGTCTCCTGCTCCCACTCACCCCACCTTAGCCAAGGGACGACACTTAAACCTTCTGCCTCCACACAAGGCCTACGGCCCGGCTGCCACCTTCCACCAGAGTATTGGCTGTAAACAGACATAACAAGCATTACTACTTTCTAATTTAATTCTAGTTTCATTTCTTGCATCCGAGGTGGAGGGAACCCATCATTGTTTAATTAAATGTTTTAATGAAACCTGTTGCAAAGTTGCATACAGAAAATGGTATAGATACAAGAGAATCACTTCTTTCTGTTACAAAGCTACATACCTAAAATGTAATGTGCAAGAGAATCACTTCTTCCTCAAATTTATGACTGAGACAAAAAAATTTGAAATTTTTTCTTTTTACTTTTTTTAAATTTGATTAATCTGAAGGTATATATGATTAGGTGACATTGTTTACATTTAATTTGAAAATGTTTTATAATTAATACTAGGTTAAAAAAATAGTTATCATACCTCCATGTTTATACCAATCACCCAAATCATATTTAATATATTACAAATGACATATAGACAACAGATGAAAATACATGATTCAGTCACTTCATTGGGCTGAATACGTGATTTCATTTATTAGAGTGAATACGTGATTCCATTTGTTGGAGTGAATATAGGAAGTGAAAAGAAGTGCTACTGTAGAATTCTGAATTTGAACGTTTAGGATTTATGTAAGGGACAAATACTTCAGTTTTGAAGGGCAGAGTTGTGTGGAAAATTCCCAGAGTCTCTGGAGTTAAAGAATCTTGGAGATGGAAGGGGCCGGCGAGGTCCCCTCGTCAGCTGCTCAGTGCGTTGTCTGTCACTCTCTGCTCATGAATCACCTGCGAGTGGGAACGTCCTACCTCTGAACGTAGCCCCTATTTCTGCACAGTTCTGCTTGCTAGAACATGCTCTCTTACTTTTGAGACTAAATCTAGCACCCTGGTTTGTCCACCCATATGCTAGCTATTTATATAGATGAGGGTAGTGATGTGTTGGCACTGCTGCTTCTCTCCAACTTAAATGCTCCCTGTTTCTTTAGCCGGCCTTCATAAGACAGAGACAGTCACAGTAGCCCCTAAATCCTCTCTTAGCCATCAGAGGATGTGTGTATGGATGTGTGGACCGGCATGGATGTGTGTATTTCATGTGTGGACCGTCAAGCTCACAATACGTTGATACTCACTGTACATCTCAGCTGTTGCCACTATTGGTAAAAGGGGCCAAGGTCACAGTTGTTTTGGGGAGAAGGCAACTGAGAGTCTGTTCAGTCCTTTTGCATGGAACTTCGTTTTGGTATTTGGTATTGCACATAAATTTTCTCTTTTAGTTTTCTTTTGGTTGGCATTGAAACATACACATTTGACTGATTTGTGAATACATTGGAACAATGAGACAACAGCAAAGTATGGATTTATAAGGATGCAGAAGTTTTGTCCCTCTAATAATTTATCTTCTGCATTTTCTGTTTTAGTATCCCCATTACTGATTGCCTCTCACTTAGAAATTATTTTCAAAGTAATTGTTAAGGACCAACCCCATGCCCTACATTGTTTATTCTTTCTTTCTTTTTTTTTTTCCTACCTGTCTTTGGCCCTTCTGTTTTTGTGTCTGCTTTCTTTTCTTATCCTCCTTATCTTAAAAGTATTCACTAGAATTCGCTAGAACAGATGGAAATATTTCAGTATTAGTGGGATATGAGAGAGGAACAAATTATGTAATGTGTTGACATTTATGAAATGTTGGTTTTCCCATATTTGACTAACCAATTTAATCGATAAACAGTTGCCTTCTTAGGAACTAACTTTGATGAAGGAGTCCTTAGAAACTAATGAGTACATATAATTATTTCGACAGAAAAATTAGCTCGTAATAAGGACATAAAAAGAATAAAATTCTGAAATATTTGAATATTGCAGTGAATGTGAAACATACATATTGTTTTGATTCAACAGCATTTTAACATTTCAGTTCAACAAACATTTATATGCTTCTAGTCCTTTGGAAACTGTCTAGCCTCATAAGAGAGACAAATTTGACCAGTTGAAATAGTCTTGCCTGGGTACCTTGGCTCACACCTATAATCCTAGTACTTTAGGAGGCCTAAGCAGGAGGATAACTTGAGGCCAGGAGTTTGAGACTAGCCTGGGCAGCATAGCAAGATCCTATCTCTACAAAATTAAAAAATTAGTTGGGCATGGTAGAGGATGCCTATAGTGCCAGCTTCTTGGGAGGCTGAGGTAGGAGGATCCCTTGAACCCAAGAGTTTGAGGTTATAGTGAGCTGTGATTGTGTTGTTGTGCTATAGCCTGGGGGATAGAATAAGATCTGGTCTATAAAAAATAAAAAATAGATATCCTGTAGTTGATATATAAAACAAATAAAGTACAGTGGAGGCCTTAGGAAGGGGCATGCATCCCTGGACAGAAGAAAGAGACTGAACGTTTGTAGATAGTGAAGCTGGTCCTGAAGACTGAACAGTGCGGGCAGTTGCAGACAGCACAGGTAGGAAAACTTTCAGAAGGATTGGTTGGACATGATGACTTACTAAACATGGTGAAAAAGGGAGGAAAAATCCCAGGAGGTGGTGTCAGAGATGTCACAGGGCTGTGAGTGTCTGCAGGGCTGGTTCTACCTCGTATTGAAGGGGAATGCAGTGGGGTAGGCTTCATTCTTCTGAAGTGTACTTTCTCTTTTCCTTCTTCTTTCCCCAGTTCCTATCAACTATTAACATTTTTGCAAAGTAAGAAATGTCACGTTACGTTAAACTTGGGTTTTCAGTACTTGTTCACAAGTCCACTGAGCGGATAAAATTAGCAACCTAGAGAATAATTACTGAATTATTTCGAGAAGTATTGAAGCCCTGGATTTTTATGTAAGCTGTCATGGTGAATCTTAGAGAAGGCAGCTAAAAGGCTTCTCAGATTCAAACTATGAAAATCTTCATGATGAGGCCTGTAAAGTCATGTTCATGTTCTCCCATATTCTGTACTATATGTGTTAAATTCACGATAAATCCTTTAAAACAGTGTCCTGTTGTTCTTCCAGTTTTTTGAAATTTCAGATTGATATGAGGTACAGATGTCTAGGCTACATTGTTTTTGCTTCCAAGGTAAAGTTCAAGTTGCAGTTGAACACTTTACCCAGCGGCTGTGCCGTGTACCCCAACATTGTGCATGTGAGGTGAGAACTTGCCAGTACCCTCCCTATTCTTCCATTTTGAGAGTAATATTTTTATGGTAATTTAAAAAAAACAGGAAAGTAGAAAACCATCTACAATATACAGTGCATAATCAATTTAATATAATCCATTTATTTTTCATGTGTTGTAGCAGCATTAAAATTTCATACGTTTAGAGAAATGATAAAGGAAATATCTTGAAAAACAATTTAATAGGAAAATAGTTTTTCCTTACATGTCTCTTTAACTGAAATGAGCATGATTGCACTTGAGATGTAAGAATGCTCTGAAATTTTGCCAAACTGATTCTAAACAACATGCAATAGGTTTAACTTCTCTGAAATGTGCTACTTTCATGGAAAGACTATTTCAAGTTTGAAGCTACATTTTAAAGATTCCCTGCCAAAATCTTAAAATGCACTCAGTTGACCTTTTCATAAAACAATTCTGGAGAAGCATACGTAATATTTTGATGAAAACTATTGCCTTAATATTAAAGCCCAAATTACCAGAAGGAATGCCATTGTTCCCAAATTCATGAGATTGTTCTCCAATTCTTTTTCTTATATGTTTATGTTCATGTATGCTTATAAATCTGTCTGTATGTCTGATTTTATTAACCTGACAGTTGTAAATTAGCATTTGCAGTTATTTGTTTTAGCAGAAATAAACATCTAACCTTATAAAACAGGTTAATTTAGGTAAGAGTCAAAGTAACAAAAATAAGAGAAATCTGTTGACAGTTCGTTGGATTTTTAAAAGGTAAAACAGATACCTACCACTCCATGCAATAGATAAATTATGTTAAACAGAGATTCCCCTGGTTGGAATAATTATAAAATGCGTGATGCCACTTAACAATGTAAACAAATCCCTTTGTTTTTTAATATTTGTGTCTTAATGTATCTGTGCTTGAGGTCGGATATTGGATTTTTCATAAAATGAGTTATATGTGTTCTATGGAAAGAGACACCCTCCTAGACTCAGTCTTCTGTGCCATAGACCACAGATGTGACATTTCAGATATGACCGGGAGTCCCTCAATCCCTTGTGTCGACGTGAGGAATGTGACAGGAATACCCAGTCCTGAATGTTGGCTTGAACTCGCAATTTAAGGTAGAGCTTTTCATCGCTTTATGTTTTGGGGTTTTTTTTTGCAGTTTTTGGCCAGAGCTGGGTTTGAACCCGCTACCTCCGGCATATAGGGCTGGCGCCCTACTCACTGAGCCATAGGCGCCGCCCTAAGGTAGAGCTTTTAATTGCATTCTTGATACTATTTTCTTTCAGCTCCTAACAATAAACTGTTTACGGTCATGTCCTAGTAAAGCATGTCACTGAAGCAGAAACATGTGGCACCCGGAATCCCTCAGCTTTCATATGTAAATGTTCAGCCAAAAGCGTTCATTTCATTTGCTTATTTGCCTTACAACTATATGTTTAGAAAATTCTGAAAGGAACTCTGTGCTTAGAATCTTATTATGTTTTTAGTATTTATAGGGAGTTTTTTTTTTTTTTTTAACTGAGGTATAATTTGTTTTCAGTCAAGCGTATGGCTCCTACATGTACAGTTAATCAGTTTTGACAAATGCATATAGTCATTTTTCTCATTCCCTCCATAAGAAAGAACATTTTCATCACCCCTGAAAGTTCCTTTGTCCCCTTGCCTCCCCTTGAAGCATCCAGGTTTAGGGTTTCCAGTAGCATTTTGGATTCCTTTTGTTTCAGATGAAGATAGGATCTCTCTGTTGCCTGGGCTAGAGTGTGCTGGTGTCGTCATAGCTCACAGCAACCTCAAACTCCTGTGCTCCAGCAATCCTCACGTCTCAGTCTCCCAAGTAGCTGGTACTATAGGCGTGCACTATCAAGTCTGGCTGATTTTTCTATTTTCTGTAGAGATAAGGTCTTTTCCTTGCTCAGGCTGATCTTAAACTCCTGACCTCAAGTTACTCTCCCACCTGAGCCTCCCAAAGTGCTAGGATTATAGGCGTGAGACACTATGCCCGGTCCCGTTGTTGAATCCCAATGTTAATTCTTAGACATTGTATGTCAGACTGACATGTCTAAGAAGGATCTTTCAAACCATTTTTTCCTTTAAGGAGTTTTTTTCTCCTCTGGAAATCATTCAGAAGTATATGCATAGACCCAGAAGGAGGGTTTAACAATTGCCCTTATAGAATTTCAGTCTGTTGCTTCTGAAACACCTGAAAGCACGCTCCGTGTCCAAAGATACAGAGGAGGGGCATGTCCATTGCCAGCCTGCCAAAAAGATTTCAAGTGCTTTCCTTTCTTACTACATTTTCATTTGGCTCTATTTTAATTTCTACTTATAGTACAAATATGCAGCAATCCATTATGAGTATACCTTAACTCTGTATAGCACATACACCTTCTATACAGGTAGGAATAGAGGATCAACTTAGTTAGTTTAGTAAGAATAATTAATAAACATCATGTATGAAGCCGAATAGCTCAGTACACCTTCCTGAGTTTGGAGAAACAGTTTTTGTCCTGGGATCCATCAGCCTTATAGGGGGAGAGGAGATCAAATCAAGCACATCTGATGTCTACGCCTTCTTCGTGACTGTGTACCACCACACGAAATGGGAGGCTCTGTCCTTTGGATTTCATGGTGTCCAGACAAAGAGCACTTCTATGCTCTGTGTGTGTGTGTGATCATGTATTACCCCTACACATTTTCTCTTCCTTTCTTGCTTCTTCCTTTCTCCGGCTCTACTTGATAAATTTCAGAGGCAAGGTTGGAATCAACTGAACCATGCAGAGACAGACGAGATTTCGGGATAGAGGGCTACTCTTATTTCATTATTGCAACACATGGAGTATAAAATGAAATCGCTCTGCTGCTATAATTTATTCTCTTTATGAAAATAGACTAGCTTTAGACAAGCCATAAAATTTCCATCTGCATTCACAGCAGGCTCCCACCATCTGAGATACAGATTATGCTCCCTTCTCTCCAAAACACCCAGCACCAAAAACGTTTTAATATTAGGGATCTTAGGGATCCGCAGAATTATAATATTTAATTTCTAAAAGCCCCGGGTATCCTCATCTGCACTTTGGCTTGCTGCATCCGTTTTAAAGGGAAAGCTCGCCTTCGGTACTTAAATGTCAGTGAGGACGCAGGAGTTAGGTCAGAAGGATCTGCAGTGCAGCAGGGGGAATGAATGGGCTCCCACTTGCTATTTCTGCCTTCGTTCTGCTTCCATCACCCCACCAACCTAATCACCTTGGGAAGAAAAAGAAAAGGCATTTTGTACAGTGCACTGATGATCATGCCAAAGGCAGGGCAACCATTGTTGTTTTAGTACCTTTTTTCCTCCATTGCCTGAAGGACAAAGGCTTTTAATAATGGGATATTGCCGTCCTAATCATGTAAAGGGGAAAGCCGCCTTCTCCAGCTGGAGGAAGCATTCATTTTTTCTAATTTCAAAGCCCAACACTTGCTTGACATTTTTAGGCATAGAAAGCATACAATCCTGTAAAGATAGTTGAAAAGGTAATTGCAAATTCTAATCCTCTTTTTTAGCCAACGGTCCTCCCCGCCCCCTTGGAGAATATTCTGTTTCAATATTTCATAAAGACAGTCTGATGAAAAATTTAAACAAACTCTTTTAGGAGCAAGTCTTCCGTCAGATGTCATGCCAGGCTCCCATTTGGTAGGAACAGTTATGAAAGACAGTCTGTACCAGCCACCTCAGTCATAGGCAGATAACAGGAATCTGGCGAC
Organism: Perodicticus potto; assembly: GCA_963574655.1. NCBI lineage: Eukaryota > Metazoa > Chordata > Mammalia > Primates > Lorisidae > Perodicticus > Perodicticus potto. Next base: position 29,305 of record CAUYRH010000468.1, read on the forward strand.
TGGGAAGCTCTAAAGTTTCCTCTCCCCGAACACTTTCTTCGTGCTGATGGTATTTCTGCCTCAGTTCACTTACGTGTAACAGAATGTTTTAATAATGTTAATCTGTCGCAACAACATTAGGAAAAGGAGATGTCCTGTCCCTGAAGGGGAAAATAAAATATGATGCAGTGGTATAGTTAGGTAAATAGAGTAAGAATAACGATGACATTCGAGCGGGCTTGCTTATCTGAAGGGATGGCATACAGGGCTTTAGGAAGGACAGCCAAGGACACAGCAGAGAGGAACTGTAAGCAAATATGTGAAGTTTTGAGATCTTAAAAGGTGTGTATCGATTTGTTATTTACAAAGGACTTGCATGTACCTTCTCACATTTGATCCTTATTCCTCCGTGGAAAGACTATTCTCATTTTCACAGAAGTTATATCATTTTCCCAAGGTCAGGTAGCCACCAAGTTACTCTGAGTCCTGAGTGCCTTCCTCCCTGCCTTCTTCCTTTCCTTTCTTATTTTCTTCCCCCACATTAAACATGAAAAACCCATGATCTACTCTTACTCTGCCCGAGTAACAATCTCAGACACACACCCATAACGAAAGCAGCAAAGAGCGGTCTAAGCCTGTCTAGATTACGTCTCAAAGACCTGGAAGAAATGCTAAAAGTGTCTCCTTTCCTGGCAGCGTCACTAGCACTCAGGCAAAAACAGAAAGCAAGCAGTTGGTTTTTAACAAAGAATTTCCAAGTATAGTGATTTAATAGTTTGGTCCTAAAACATCGGAATCTTGCCCTGGCAGGAGAGAGACAACTAAGGTTTGGAGTAACTTACAAAGGTTATGTATGTGTGAAGTTGTTTCAGCAACTGTCTGTGCATGGTAATATATTATCAGTATTATTATCAATATTGCTGTCGCTGCCTCTGACACATTCACGGTCTATCTTGGGGGTTGGAGTCAGCTCTGGAGTCAGATTCCTGGATTTCCTGTTGCTTACTAACTGTGGTTTGAGTTTGTTGATTAACCTCCCCATGACTGTTTCCTCATCTGTACAATGGAGACATAATAATCCATATCACAAGATGATTATTGGACCAATTTCTTGAAATGGTCAATGTAAAGTATTTGGGAAGTGCTCAATAAATCTGATTTTTTTTTTTTTGTTATTGTCTCAAGAAATACTTCAGATTAAATCTTGACTGGGAATTTAATAGATAAATTTCTCAATATTCACCAACAGCAGGTATTTCTTAAACATTGGACAACCAAGAGAAAAATGTCTCTTAGGTGGTAAATGCTTGTAATGTCATTCTGTATCATATAATGTGATCCAATCCTCCCTTCCAAGAGCAGATTGCCCTTTATTGATTTAGAGATATTGTAACCAACATTTGAAAACTGACCAGTAAAAATGGTGATAGAGGCTCGGCGCCTGTGGCTCAACGGGCTAAGGTGCCAGCCACGTACATCTGAGCTGGAGGGTTTGAATCCAGCCCGGGCCCGCCAAACAACAATGACGGCTGCAACCAAAAAATGGCCGGGCGTTGTGGCAGGCACCTGTAGTCCCAGCTGCTTGGGAGGCAGAGGCAGGAGACTCGCTTGAGCCCAGGAGTTGGAGGTTGCTGTGAGCTGTGATGCCACAGCACTCTATCCAGGGTGACAGCTTGAGGC